>BSBK01014874.1:0-68098 GCA_027943335.1 Chamaecyparis obtusa | reverse complement strand
ACAAATGAAGATGTTGAAGTGTATAGAGAAATGGATAGGGTTGCCCATCAGAACAAGAGACAAGGTATGTTAAATATTAATGAAGATGTCGGAATAGACCCACCTTTGAATGTGGTTTCAAGTGAAGAACATGAATTTGAAGATGAAAATGTAGGTATTGAAAATGAATATTTATGTTTTGAAGATGAAAATGTAGGTTTTGAAAATGAACATGTAGATGTGGCCAATGGAAGTGTGGACATTGTCAATGACAATCCACCGATTGAATATGAAGGAATTGACAATGATAATGGTACACAAGAACCAAATCAACATAACACATCTCCAAATTATATGAGAAATGAAGTCCCTTCAGAGGAAGAAAGACAACCTTCAAAATTGAGACCTTCAAGAACAACTAAATGGTTACTTGAAATTGATGAGAGCATAATGAGCAATTTTGATGGCAAGAGATCAGAAAGAACTATTCGGTTGTGGGTTTCAAAACTTTTTGATCATTTTTTTAGCCACAAGATGTTGGTTGAGCAATGTCAAATGTTTGTGCAATTATTAAAGATGCAGAAGATGAGACATATACTAGTCAAATTGAAGATTAGTGTGAACAAGAAAAAGGAGAGGAATTCTATTATTGTGAAAAATCTTTTTAGTGCTCTCAATTCCATTGGGAAGACTACAAAGGAAAAAAGATAAGAGATCTAGTAGAAAGGTTATTACAACCTCCTTAGTAAGTCATCATTTGAGAAAGGCTCATTTGATGAGAAAAACTTGTGTTGACTTGAATCTAAATCGTAAAACTTTGGATAGAGCACTTGCAAGAAGAGAAATACTTGACGATCCTATTCAAAATGATACATGGGCTTATGGTGGGAGACTTTCACATTGTGATAAGAAGCTTACCGATGCTGTGAAGGATCAAATTCAACTATTTTGGCAATCTACTCAAGAGTGTCACCAAATGTGAAGGATGTCTTGAAGTTGAGAATTGGCATTCAAGACCGCCCCCCACATCCCAAACATTATTTGGAGGTGAGTCAAACAATGTTGTTCAAAATAATTTGTGAGACACATCTGACATTGCAAATATCACAAAGAACTTTTGAAGCCCTGAAGCCTTTTTTTTGTGTGCCTCTTAAGATTCAAAATACTTGTTGCAAATATCATATGGATTTTTCAATGCACCATGAATTGTTATGATCCATTCATTCTACTTTGTATAGTAGTGAAATGTTGGAGGAGTGTGGTTCAAGTGCTCTTCCAAAATCATCAAGAGACTTTCTAGATCATTTTTTATGTCCTAGAGATGATGGATGTTTCTTTTATAGAAAAGATTGTTTAAATGACAAGTGCTCAGAGTGTGGTGGGCTAGTGAAGTTTGTTGAATGTTTTCATGAGGGCTATGAACATGATTTTGGTAAGACAATTGTCCACAAAAAGGTATATGAAACCATTAAATATACATTAAAAAGTGGAGGTGAAGGCTGTAGATGTGAGTTGGTTACTAAAGAATGCAATGTAGTTGATTTTATTTTAGATTTCAAGAAGAATATTTTTTACAATTATGCAAGGCATAGTCACAGGTCTCAGTGGTTGGATAACCAATTCACGATGTGTAAGGACACTTTCCTGATTGGCACTATTATATCATTTTTTGAATTTGCAGAGAACTATACATTGCAGCCCCAAAATGAGTTGCAAGCTCAATATACAATTCTATTCAGGTTTCTATTTTTGTGCACATAACATATAGACATTCCCCTGATAGTATAGAAGATGACAGGAAGATAATCAGAGAGTACCATTTTTATATGAGTGGTGATAGATCACACTCATCTAGTTTGTCTGACATTTCTTGAGAATTATTTTGAGTGGGTGCGGGAAAATAATATTGTTGTGGATAGACATCTCATTTGGTCAGATAACTGCATAGGTCAATTAAAAAATTCTCGTATGTTTTATTGGTTATGTAGAATGCATGTAGAGAGAAGTGTACCTCATATTTGGAGTTTTTTTGAGGCCGGTCATGGAAAAGAGGAGCATGATGGAGCAAGCGCATGCATAAAGAGAGCTCTAGTTAAGGAGAAAGTAAGGATTTCAAATGTAGAAATCATTGATGCTCATTCTATTGTTGATTGGTGTACTTCAGCATTTTCACAGGGGGGGACTCTTGATTCAATGGTGCACAAATTATTTTGGTTGGTTGAGTTGGCCACAATAGGAGATATGTTGGATTGTCAAACTATGAAAGATTCTTAAAAAATGCATTCATTTCAAAGCTCAAATGCTAGTACATGGACCATTTGGACCATTCATCTAGCACCAAATGGAATGTGCCATTAGCTCTGATTGGGTGGGTCTAGGAACAATCCCTTTTCAACCACTGAGTTAATAGAACATTTCAGACCATGCTGGACCAAAGTGTCCCCAAGGTGCACTAAGCACGATTAGGCAGCAAACTTTTGAGGCTTAGTTCTTGGACTCCATGAGAGGTATTGGAGATCCATGAGATGCTATAGGACCCATTTCTGAGGCCTAAAATAACCTCTCTCTATTTTGGGAGATTCAAATATGTTTGAATTTGGCACGCTGGTCTCGCTCAACTCCAAAATTTGTAGTGAGGGTTAGTTGAAAGTTGCACCAATGGGTTTCTGCCAAACCATTCATCCCGACACCAAATGGACTATGCCATTCCCTCTGGTTGGGTGGGTAAATGCTAGGGACAAACCCATTTCAACCACTGAGTCAGTAAAATGTTCTAGACCATGCCAGACCAAAGTGTCCCCAAGGTGCACTAAGCACGATTGGGCAGTGAACTTTCAAGGCTCAGTTCTCAGAATCCGTGAGAGGTATCAGTGATCCATGAGATGCTACATGACCATGTTTCTGAGGCCTATAATAACCTCTCTCTATTCTAGGAGATTAAAATTTATTTGAATTTGGCACGCTAGTCTCGCTCAATGCCAAAACTTGCAGTGAGGGTCAGTTGAAAGTTGGACCAATGGGTTTCTTCCAAACCATTTTTCTTGGCACCAAATGGACTATGTCATTAGCTCTAGTTGGGTAGGTAAATGCTAAGGACAACCCCATTTCAACCATTGAGTCAATAGAATGTTTTGAACCATGTTGGACCAAAGTGTCCCCAAGGTGCACTAATTAAGCACAATTGGGAAGTGAACTTTCAAGGCTTAGTTATTGGACTCTGTGAGAGGTATTGGTGATCTATGAGATTCTACATGATGAAATTTTGAGGCCTACAATAACCTCTCTCCATTCTGGGAGATTCAAATTTTTTTGAATTTGACGCGCCAGTCTTGCTCGATGCCAAAACTTGCAGTGAGGGTCAGTTGAAAATTGCACCAATGATTTTTCTTCCAAACCATTCATCCCGGGCCTAAATGGACTATGACATTAGCTCTAGTTGGGTGGGTAACACTAGGAACAACCCCATTTTGACCTATGAGTCAGTAGAACATTCCGGACCATGTCGAACCAAAGTGTCCCCAAGGTGCGCTAAGCACGATTGACAACAAAATTTTGAGGCTTCATTCTCGGACTCTATGAGAGGTATCGGTGATTCATGAGATGCTATAGGATCATGTTTCTGAGGCCTAAAATAACCTCTCTCTATTCTAGGAGATTAAAATTTTTTTTAATTTGGTGCGCTAGTTTCACTTGATGCCAAAACTTGCAATGAGGGTCAGTTGAAAGTTGCACCAATGGGTTTCTTCCAAACTATTCATCCCAGCACTGAATGGACTATTCCATTAGCTCCAGTTGGGTAGGTAAATGCTAGGAACAACCCCATTTTGACCACTAAGTTAGTAGAACGTTCCAGACCATGCCAGACCAAAGTGTCCCCAAGGTGCACTAAGCACGATTGGGTAGAAAACTTTCAAGGTTCAGTTCTCAGACTTCGTGAGAGGTATCAACAATTCATGAGATGCTATAGGACCACATTTTTTAGGCCTAAAATAACCTCTCTCCATTATGGGAGATTCAAATTTGTTTGAATTTGGCGCACCAATCTCACTCGATGCCAAAACTTGCAGTCAAGGTCAGTTGAAAGTTGCACCAATGGGTTTATTCCAAACCATTAATCCTGACACCGAATGGACTATGCCATTAGCTCTAGTTGGGCGGGTAAATGCTAGGAACAACCCTGTTTTGACCATTGAGTTAGTAGAATGTTCCGGACCATGCCAGACCAAAGTGTCCCCAAGGTGCACTAAGCATGATTGGGCAGCGAACTTTCGAGGCTTGGTTCTCGAACTCCATGAGAGGTATCGGTGATCTATGAGATGTTACAGGACTGTATTTATAAGGTCTAAAATATCCTTTATCCATTATGGGAGATTCAAATTTTTTGAATTTGGGATGCCATTCTCGCTTGATGCCAAAACTTGCAGTGAGGGTCAGTTTAAAGTTGCAACAATGGGTTTTTTTCCAAGACATTCATCCCGGCACCAAATGGACTATGCCATTAGCTCTGGTTGGGTGGGTAAATTCTAGGGACAACTCCATTTTGACCACTGAGTTAGTAGAACATTCTGGACCATGCCAGACCAAAGTGTCCCCAAGGTGCACTAAGCATGATTGGGTAGCGAAGTTTCATGGCTCATATCTCAAACTCCGTGAGAGGTATTGACAATCCATGAGATGCTACAAGACCATGTTTCGAAGGCCTACAATAACCTCTCTCTATTCTGGGAGATTCAAATTTGTTTGAATTTGGCACTGTTAGAAATAGGGAATACTAAGAGGGGGGGGTGAATCAGTATTCTACAAACTTTATCTTTTGCCCAAATATGGATATAATAGATTTTCTTCACACATGCATAACATAAGAAACTAAATAACATGCATAGCAATAACATCAAAGAACTCATAACACATTATTTATTCTCGAGGAAACCCTAGCCAAGGGAAAACCCTGGTGGGGATGGTACCCACAAAGATCCACTAATCAAAAGTATCTGTTACGGATATTGACCCTGTTAGGAGTCTATTACAAGCATATAGTGTATCAGTCCTGACTAAGGGACTATAGGCCTTGTTAGAAGCCTCAACCCTGTTAGGAGTTGTCAATACAAAATCTAATTACTAGATGAGCCCACTACCCAAACAAGTAACATACAATGTATACAAAATAGGTCAAGGTACATAACCTTATTTTTCTTGTATCAATATTCCTTTGCTGCTCTTATCTTTGCATCATCACTGTTACATTCACTTCACAATTACATTTATTACTTCACTTTTTCTTTTCTCACTTACAATTGCATATATATACAAGTTATTAAGGCTAATAACTTACATGTCAGCTTCCATATATCATTATCTAAGAGTTAACATATAAGATGTCATCCCTTTATATTTTTAAGTCATTATTTGATAAACAAAATAATCCCTTAACTCTTTACCAATTCTGCCTTCATATTCTGTCTTGTTGGCTTTACACTGTCTTCGGTAAAACTGTCATAACTAATTTTGTACATGTCGTATTGACTTGCACTCTGAGATGGGTCATCATTAGCCATCATAAAGTCTATGTTTAAGTGCAAAAGCACTGAAATCACTCCAATCAATGTCACAAACAAAAATTGTGTCCTGGTACACTGTGAAAACATTGTCTCACACTTAGACAAATTTGTGATGCGCTCTGCTATACTTTCTCTCTGACTTGTGTGATCTTCATGAGGATCATATGTTGCCATAATGACAATATGATTATACTCACTTCAGCCAAATTTCTAACAATCTCCCCCTTTGTCATTGGTGGCAACATATGAGAAAATTGGCTAAGTGTACAATAACAAAATTTCAAAATTGTCTCAAAATTGGGCATAGTATAAGATATATACTATCCTTATATCTCCTCAAAAATAATTTGTATACACTACAATACTCCCCCTATGAGTATACATAATACTATCAATCTTGTACTTTGTATAATTCTCAATTTTCTATATATCTCTCCCCCTTTGACAACAATGACAAAATAAAGTAGGGAGGCTAACAAAATTGTAACACAAAAGATTATACCTTAAATGTCTTATTGCAAAGCCGGTAGGCTTGCAACACAATCTGAAAAATCAACTTTTATAGCTTCTAACTCCTTTTCCCATGACTTCGTGATGGAATTTGCCACATTTAGTAGTGTACTTAGTCCATAAGCTGCAATTTGACATGCTTGGAGGGTCTCAAAGTTAAATTTTTGAAATGATATCCTAGTTGTAAGACATTCTTCTACCTACTCTTTAATAACACTTATCTTCATGGAAGTATGTTCTCTCAGAAGAGTGAGTCTCCTCATTTTTATGTTCCTCTCATCTTGCAAAATTCTTATTTCATCATACAGCTTCTGAACTTTCTTCTCAACATGACTAATCTTCACATTAGGATTAGAAAGAAGGTTTGATTCATTCTAAATCTCTACTTCCTTCAACTTGATCTTCTTGTCTTCTTCTATTACCAAAATCTCTGGTGTTGTACATTGTATGTACAAAGACTTTCCTATTCCCAATTTCTCCTCAAATCCTTGATATAGATATCAAGACTATTGACATATCTCTGATATTTTGATTGATATTCAAAAGCATTCCAAGCCTCATAGTCTGCTTGTGCCTTTACCTTTGCAATCTCAAATAGATTTGTAAACTCATCATCAAAGGTTCTCATCAGTTTCTTTTCTTTCTCCAGAGGGTCTGCATCTACAATCTGTGTGGTTACAACTCCTTGTAACTTTTTAGTTAAGTCCTTTAGACAACCTTCAAGATTCTTTACCTTCTTGTTTTTACCAATAATTTTATTCAGGGAAGTGATCAATTCTAATTGATCATCATCATCAACTTCCTTTCTTAAATCTTCAAATAAAGATCCAATTTCTTTCTTCTTTTCAGTCTTAGGAGTAAGACTGATGTCTTCTTTTGTAGGAAGGGGTACTTCAACCTTAGTTTCTTTAGGTTCTTCAGTCATATATTGGGTTAGTTCTGCTTGTTCAATTCTATTCGGTTCATCAAGAGCCGAATTGTCAACAATGTTTTCTAAGTTCTGAAATACATTTTCTTCAGTGTCCAAAGTAATCTTTGTACCTTCAACATTCATAGATTCTTCTTCAATATTTATAGCAGGTGGAGAGGGAATATCCTCCTGTTCTACTTCTTTCTCTTGCTTTGCTGCAACTGAAGTCTCTCCAACAATTTCTACCATAACTTTAATTATTGCTTGTTTTGTTTCTGTTCTCACTTGCTCATACTATCCTGCCATGATCTGAATGGTTCTCCTCCTAGTCCTCAAAAGAGTGCCAAGGGACTTCAAAATCTATTTAAGATGCTCATCATCTTTCACAACACATAGTTTCTTCACCATATTTTCTCTCATAGTTTTATCTTCTTCTTGTGCTCTCATTTTCCTGTTAACAAGCTTCTTGAATAGGTCATCAGGAATCTTGCCCTAAATAGTATCAAACTTCTTGTTAGCCATAATCATGTACTTAACAATAGAATTTTCAAGATTCAATCTCTCAGAATAGTTGTAAAGGTCATAGTACTTATTCATCTTAGTAAAGTCTCCATCTTGTATGATTTCTTCATTCACTCTCTCAATTTTGGGTTTCCATGCTTTCTTCTTCATAGTAGTGTCATCATCTTTAATTACTACAATTTTCCTAGGGACTGGTGGCACAAAAACTTTTTTCCTCTTACCAGGTCCTATAGCACTTTCCTTCACTCTCTTGCTAGGTGTGGAAGAAGACAATCTAGTGGATTTCCTTGTTTCTTGTTCTTCCTCAGGTTTTTCAACTTTCACCTTTACTTGTGTAGGTTCATGCTCAACTACACTTGATGACAAGGGAGGTACAAACAAGATTTCTTTCTACTCAATACCTCTGATTGCTACTGCTATCTTCTTTGCAATATCAAACTCATGCTCTGTCATGCCAGAATTCTTTAATATTTTCTTTAGAGTGTTGTCCACTCTCTTCTTAGACTAATTTTATTCCATTATAGCTTTTGCAAGGTTGAAGTTTTCTTCAAATGTTCCAAATCTCTTGCACTGGGTGTCCAACTTACTCTTAAGTAACCTGCCAACATATCCTTCTAGCTCTGCCTCAGATATCTCATAGCCAAGAGGGTCTATGAACTCAATTGTAGGTTCCACTGCTTTAATATAGGTAAAGTTAGTGTCAACCATGAAACATATATCATTTTTAAATTTCTTCACAACAGACTATGGAATCCTTGATCTACTAGATACCAATCTCTGAAATGTCTTCAATACCAACATAGTACTTTCATTCACTTTATTAATAACATGTTTCAAATATACTTTATTGATTCTTTCCATAGTGTTTTGTCCATTATTCCAATCATTTGTAACTGTGTAAGGAAATCTTCTTAATAGGTGGAAAAAACATATAAGTGATCAAAGAAGAAAATCTAAATTGTGCATAATTGGTCTTCTTTATCTTCTCCAAGTTTTCAAACAATTGAATTCTCAGGATTTCACACATATCTATTGGTACCTTGTTAACACACATCAAATATGCTATATGTACCATACCAGTTTCCATATCATCTTCTCTAGAATTTGCACAAAACTTAGTGGTTAGGGTTTTTCACAAATATCTCACATCATCTTGCTTGATTTTACTGATTACAATTCCTCTACCATTATAGGATGAACCCGTGTTAACAATAACTATTTTCCTCATATTCTTCTCATTTAAGGGAATAGCACTAGATTTAGATAATCCAGTTACATCATGAATCAAATCAGTAGTAATGTCTATTACTCTCTCCTCTAGCCAAAATTTCCCATTATGAATTCTACTCAAAATGATCTCAGTGCATTCTTCATCGTCAAACTCATATTTCAATGAATACGTAACAATCTCATTGTCTTTCAAATGTTCATATCCTTGCTTCAAAGACATATCATGATTGTAAATCTTCTGATACTCACTGGTAAAGTCACTATCACTTAGGGTTTCAATCTTACATCCAAGATAACTTCTTACATTTTCCAAATGCAAAACTCCATCTAGTACGGATGATAGTGCTAACTTAGGATCATCTTCCAAGGGTTCTATTGGTTCTTTCTTCAATCTAGGTCTATTCTTATCTCTAACATTGTGAATTAAGGATACATCCATGATTGCTTCTAATCTCTTATACTAATTCAAAGATCTATCAAGATAAATACCTCAAATTCACAATTTTAGGGCTTCCCCAGATTTGGTGCTTCAATCTTTCACCAAATCACTGCAAAATGCTTCTAATCACTACTTTCTGCTCTTCCAAACACTTCAATTCACTTTGATAGACAAATAACTTTGATCATAACCTTTTATCACTTGAATCTCACTTAGGTCTGACATCACATTCAATTCTTTTGCCGCTTCTTTCCAAAAAGTTGTTTCTGTTAACCTATAAAACTTAAAACTTCTTGTGATCTCGCAAAACATAATATTTTCTTTTGCACTCTTAACCATAGCATTAGTACATCATAAACTACCTTAAATTAACTACACAAGACTTAATTCACCATAAATATACTTCTACACTAATTCTTAGTTCCTAAACTACTACAATTTACATAATTTAAGTGCTTAAAGATAGGTCAGGTAAGGATTCACTACTACCACTTGATACTTCACCTTTCTGATTACCTTCAATGTTGAATATGTCTCCTTGATCTGTGTCTTTAACAAACTTTACTTCATCTTCATTATTGCAGCAACCTTTCTGACTATTTCCTGTACTTTCATTTCTTCTTGCATGATTCCTAGGGTTAGGGTTATGCTGATAAGTTCCATTATTCATTCTACAAAATCTTGCTATATGTCCAATCTTGTTACATATCTAACAAACAATTCCATTGGTCCCATATCTCGGTCCTTGCTGATTGATCTATGACCCGCAATTTCTAGCAATGTGTCCAACCTTGTTGCATCTATAATATACTACTCCATTTCTTCTGTTCATATCTTCAGTAGGTCTCTTATCTACATTGTTAGTATTCCTAAACATTGTACTACCATAATTATTCTCAATAACTTTAGATTTTCTACATTCAATAGCTCTATGTCCAAAACCATGACAATTATAACAATAACCATTAAGAGGTTTAAATTGTTCACCTGTGCAATCTCTCTTCATGTGACCAATAGTATTACAACCAAAACATCTACCTTTGAATTCTCTTTGCATACCTTTGGGTGATTCCTCTTGCTTCGGTGATTCTTCTTCTTAGGTGCATCTTTAGATTTGTTGATCTCATCTAACTTCTTTTCATCAATGCTTTTACATACTTTCAGATTTGGTTCTTTTCTTTCATCATTTGTTCTGAATATATTAAATCCAAGTCTAGTCTTATCATAGGATGGTTTCCCAAAAGATACTTGTTCATCGATCTTCTCACTATTTGAATATAGCCTTTCAAGTTGTTGTTTGGATTGAGTCAATTCACCTTTCACAATCTTATTGTATTTCTCAAGTTCTGTATGCTGCAAATTTACTTTCTCAAATTTAGATGTTACTTTTCCAAGTTTAGATCTTAATTCTTCATTTTCAATCTTCAATATTTCATTCTCAGATCTCAGATTTGCTTCATTTTTTTCATTTCCATCTTTCAAACTTAGTTTTAGTTTTGCTATCTTTAGTTCATGCTTAAGGATCACATTTTCTTTTTCTAAATTGTCATCACAATCTTCAATAAGAACTTCGGATTCCTTTTCAAATTTCAGATCTTCTATCTTGTTTTTCAATTTCTCAATAAGGTTCTTTGCATCATCATATTTCCTTTTTAGAGTGTTTCTTTCATTAGTGAGCATATCAATCTGTTCAAGAGCTTCATCAAGATTCTTCTATAGCTGATCCATATCCATAGAGATCTTGCTCAAGCTGCTAGGCTTTCCTTGAATGATTCTTCTCCGAGTAACTAAGCTCTGATACCAATTGTTAGAAATAGGGAATACTGAGAGGGGGGAGGGTGAATCAGTATTCTACAAAATTTATCTTTTTCCCAAATATGGATATAATAGATTTTCTTCACACATGCATAACATAAGAAACTAAATAACATGCATAGCAATAACATCAAAGAACTCATAACACATTATTTATTCTTGAGGAAACCCTAGCCAAGGGAAACCCCCTATGGGGATGGTACCCACAAAGATCCACTAATCAAAAGTATCCTGTTAAGGATATTGACCCTGTTAGGAGTCTATTACAAGCATATAGTGTATCAGTCTTGATTAAGGGACTATAGGCCTTGTTAGAAGCATCAACCCTGTTAGGAGTTGTCAATACAAAATCTAATTACTAGATGAGCCCACTGCCCAAACAAGTAATATACAATGTATACAAAATAGGTTAAGGTACATAACCTTATTCTTCTTGTATCAATATTCCTTTTCTACTCTTATCTTTGCATCATCACTAGTACATTCACTTCACAATTACATTTATTACTTCACTTTTTCTTTTCTCACTTACAATTGCATATATATACAAGCTATTAAGGCTAATAACTTTACATGGTTGGGTTCCATATATCATTATCTAAGAGTTAACATCTAGGATGTCATCTCTTTATATTGCTAAGTCATTATTTTGATAAACAAAATAATCCCTTAACTCTTTACCAATTCTGCCTTCATATTCTGTCCTGTCAGCTTTACACTATCTTCGGTAAAAATGTCATAACTAATTCCGTACATTCCATACTGACTTTCACTTTGAGATGGGTTATCATTAGCCATCATAGAGTCTATGTTCAAGTGTGCAAGCACTGAACTCACTCTAGTCAATGTCGCAAACAAAAACATGTCCTGGTACACTGTGAAAACACTATCTCACACTTAAACAAATTTGTGATGCACTCTGCTATACTTGCTCTTTGACTTGTACAATCTTCATGAGGATCATATGTTGCCATAATGACAACATCTATGTACTCACTTTAGCAAAATTTCCAACAGGCACGCCAGTCTCGCTTGATGCCAAAAGTTGCAGCGAGGGTAAGTTGAAAGTTGCACCACTGGATTTGTTCCAAACCGTTCATCTCAAGATCGAATAGACTACGCCATTAGCTCTAGTTGGGTGATTAAATGATAGGTAATAGTAATGGTTGAAGTTTGTAATCAAATCAATCAATGAAAATAAAGTTCTCTGCATTTCTATAGTTCTTTGTCCCGTGGAACAGTCCAGGCAACAATGAATTGATTAGAATAAATCTAATGTGATCTTTTCTTGGTTGTGATATAGAAATTATGTCTTGTGTTTGTTTACAAGTTTATGCAACTATTTCATTGTTTGGAATATAATTTCGATATTAGAAGTGACTGATGTTGAGGACAAGACTGACATTGTAGGCACACATCAATACAATGCAGCACACACATTTTGAATTCACTTAAATGATGAATTACACATGTGAAAACATGTAGCACATAATGTGTACACATAAATTTGATTAAGTCATGAAGCATACATGTAGCACATATTTTATAAAGCATACAACATGAATTCACTTAAGCCATGCAGATAGCCCATACATGTGAATTTAGGTTATGAAGAATGTACATGAATATACTTAAGGCATAAATTGTACACATGAGTACATACACATAAGCATATTTACATACTAACAATGAATAAATGAACACACAATTAACAAATTGGATTGAATATCAGGTTTCATATATTTCAAAATGAACAATAATTTTGTACATATTTACATGTCAACATATCTATATACAATGTGGCATACACCATCTCAAAATGTGTCATATGACATCTCAAACTAAGAAGTTCAACTACAAAAGTTTCTAGGACATCCTATTCTACTGGTGGATCATCAAAATGCAACCTCTTTGAAGTACTCTTTGGCTCTGATGGATCCTGCATTCAAATACAAAAGTGAAACCCCAAGTTAGATTAAAATTTAGAATCATAGTCAACAATAATAAATAAAATTTAAACTAAAATTGAACTCTCATATACCTCGCCTCTCTGTCTCCTCCCATAGACAGGAGACCTAATATATGTCCTTGGTAGCATAGGAACAATGCCACCAATGTCTACTCCAACCTGTATATGTTTTCGAACATGAGATTGATCTATGAGTTATACTATTTAATGTTAAATACTTCCAATAGAAAATATATATTTACAAAATAATTGAATTAACATTAAAACTTACCTGAGCTGAACTTTCTTTAGGAAATGTTGGCTGAGTTATCAGTGATACAAACCCTTGACGTTCTACCTCCCTCAAACTAGGAGTGACCTACAAAAGTCAAATAGATACTTCATACTATCCTAACTTGATCATATTATATATACTTGATAGTAAAATACACACAAATAAATTTAGAAATATACGTACTATAGGGGTATCAATGTGAATAGATGTGCCTATGACTCTATCGTGATGATAGGGTCTCATGATATCATCAGATGCCACTCTCTGTCAAGTAAACTATGTAAATTAAAATTGAGTACGCATAATTGACAAGTATACATGTATGCATAAACAAACTGAATTACTTAATTACCTTTCCCTTGTCAATTCCAGACACCTGTACCCCCTCACATTGCCCCCCGGTGGCAACTGGTGACACCTGCATCAGTATGTAAAAGATGATCATAAAATTTAGAAAATAATGTACATATAGTATTATCATAATTTAAAAGGAAACCAATGAGTACATTAAAACATATGTTCTATGGAAGTGTCAAGACCAAATGATATGGCTGAAAGCATGGACCCCTCCACATGTGCCATCTCCTCGTCTGTCATCAACTGAACATAAATGTAACACATAAAAAGACATAAGTGGGAAATTATTATAAGGAAATTCTAATAAATATAAAATTTAAATACAATGTAAAAAGTGAATTGTTTACCCTTACCATAACAGTGGGAGTCCATGGCTCTGTAGGCTCCTGACGTACATCTCCATGAGTTGCTTCAGTGCTTGTATTATGCTATGTAGAATCGTCCACATCAAAGGTGAAATTATATGCATCACTATCAGTCAGGGGACCTAAGCACATATTCTTCCATATAATGCAAGTGTGGAGCACACAAACATGTGAGCTCATGGAGGATGTGGAAGCACCAGAAGCATTAGGATGATGAGGCAACAATGTCATGCTCTGCGTACCTAGCAGATCACTCAAGGTGTGAATGGCTTGAATAGTTTGTGAGACAGCCTCAACAATAATGTCAGGATGTTACACTGTGGGAGGTGTTGAAATCTTGAGAGGGGGGACATATGTGTGGGATTTCACCCATTGTACCCATGGCCTATCCTGAGGAGTGTCTAAACCTACACCCTAGTTTGGTCTCATACTCCAATAATTCACCTTGTGATCGAGCACAAATTCAGCATACAATTTTTTAATAAAATAAAATGGGACATCCAAATTGTTGTGAGGTGGTCTATCAAAAACCATCCACCAATGGTCCCAAAAGTTGTCATGTATTGCACTATTTATGCACCATTTAATTGACAACTTGGTTTTTTATGGTCTACTTTTAGACTAGTTTTAGGATCCACAAAAAGATTAGCTATGTCATGTTTTTTTATATTTAGGTTCATGACTTGATCATAATCAAGCCCATCATCAAATTGGGCATGCATGGAATCATGCCAAAGAAGTACAACACTATGTTGTTGTGTAAGTTTCTCCATGTTTTCAATAATTGAGTTCAATGTTGTAAACATGGGGTGCAATGTGGGGATATTGGCATAGGTGGTTTGAAATCCTCTAAGTTCATTTAGATTATCTCCTATTAGATCTTCTAAATGGTGAGGGTTTGTCACAGGTACATCTTCTAGAGGTGGCAGATTGTTGGGAGGTGGTTTTGGATTGTTTGCGGGATCATTAGGAGGGTTTTCTGATTCCAGTTCTGATAATAATGAAAAAATAAATAGATAATTATAATGAGTTTTAAAAAACAATAAAAAAACTCATTGCTACCCTAATTTTTTTATGAAAAACTATAAATTTGTATTTAGAAACAATACAAATAATAAAAATTAGAAGCTTTCACATACCTTGTGATTTAAGAAAAATTAGATAGGGGATTTGAAAGCCGATATCTGTTTACCCTAGCTACGTTCACATTTTCACAATGAGAAAATGTTGAATGCGGCTAGGGTACAGAGTTATATATTTACTAGAAAATATTAGATATTTGATATTATTAGATATTCGATATTATCAGATATTTGATATTATCAAATATATGATATTATCAAATATCTGATAATATACAGTATCTGATTAAGCCTTTTGCTTTGGCTTTTGGCTTGGCCAGGTGTACTGACACCCAAGCCTACTAAAAAGTCAACATATACATTTGTGCGCTTTTGGACGAGTGAAAATAAGTTTTTTTCACATCACCACTTTTTTGGCATACCATGATCCTGCACATACCCATGAATTTTGATATACACAGATCAAGTTAGAGCGATCCAAGTGACCTTATGTCTAAATTAAAATTGCTATCACTTTAGAACTTAATAAACTATGAAATATTGACCCAAAATTAATGAAACCAATTGCATCCTTTAGATATTAAAGTTAAAAATATAATCTCAAAAAAATTACATTGTTATCATAATTTAAAAAAAAGTTATGATGATCCAAGTGACAGTAAATCCTTAAAAATATAGTTTTTTCACACAAACCACTTTTCAAAGGAGAACGAAAAATGAATTTTAATTTTTTTAAAAATATATTTAGAAACTAGAAAGAAAATTTTAAAAGACTCTAGTTTACATCATCTTCAAACTTATAATAGTTTTGCAGCAACATGTGTTTGAAAGTGAAGTTTTTTCTCAGAATGTTGATCTCTGTGTCAAAGTTGGCCAAAAAGTGGGACACACTATTGTGGGACCACCCTGCACTTTCCAATGAGATAGAATCTTTTGACTTTTTGAAAAAGGTTTTTGCCTCTTTATCTCAACCACTCATTATTTTGCCTCTTAATCATGCCTATTGGTTTTGCCTCTCGAGAGTCTTGAGCACATGGATCAACCAAGATTTAATCTCCACCATTGCTCATTTCTTTTTGCCTCTTAATCTTGAGCATCCATTCATTTCTAAATATTTTATATGGAATCCTCTCCTTCTCATTTAGAGATCAAGATTTTATGCTATTGTTATGCTGCAGGTTTGGAGAATGATTTTGGAGGAAAGTTTGAGCACTTGAGCTTGAACATTGCAACTTCTCTTTTCTTGTCTTCTTCAGTCATGCCTCCATGGAAATCCATTTAGATTACTCTTTCACTTGCATGTTAGCTTAGATTCATATTTTATTTCATATAATAATCTTGCATGCTTATTTCCTTTCATAGTTTAGTTTTCTTTCATGCATTGTTATCATATAGAATAGCTTCCATTTTCATTTGCATGCATATTTGATGATCATGGAGACTAGCACTCTTTCTTTTCCTCTTTGAATCTCTCATTTTATGGTGTACTTGCATGGGCAAAAACTAGGTCTAAACTGAGGGTCTCCATTATAAATCCTTGCACTCCATGAATAGAGAGCTATGAGTTGCCATTTGAGACCTCATTCTTGAGCAATCTTGGATATAATGACTCATAGAAGTGTGTCAACATTTTAGCACACACTTGGATATGCATCTCTCCTTCTACAAACCATCTTGATGTTGGAAAGTTTACTATATTGGTGTATATGACTTAATATAGTGTTGTCATTATGGCAAAAAAGTCATATGATGTTTTGGAGTCAGCCCTCATGATAAGAAGATTAGAAATTGGCTAAGTATTGAAGATTGGACAGTGTACAGAGTACCTGAAGGTCAGAGCGTCAGTGCATGTGCATATGATAGAATTATGGTATGTGCCCTAGAAATTAATTTGGTAAGACCATATTCATGCTAAGTTTAAGAGCGCATGATCAGAAGATTCAGTATGAGGAAGATACAGAGAGTTTAAGTTGCACATATAGTGAATACCAGAGAAGAACATAGCAAGGAGCTGACTATTGGTATTTTGGTTAGTGGTTATACTATTATGTTGTAAAGGCTATGCACCTATTGTAATTATGTTGTAGACATATAATTATGTTCATTTGTAAACACGCTTGAGCTAATTGAATGGGAAGCGTTGTATGTAATCGGTTAAAGGGCTAACCTAGTTAATTGTTTTGTATGCGCATATAAATATTAGATACACCTTTGTAATTAAGTATGGAAGTTGATATAGAGTTGAAATAAGTAGAGTAGAAGTATGCAAAGAGTTATTAAGATGTATTAGAGCTTTACAAGAGGTTAAAGCATCAGCACATCAAACTAACTGATCAGACAAGCAGTGTCACAGTGCCAGTTCATCCAGTAGATATAGTGTGTATCTGAGATTAGAAGGTTGTAGCCTTCACTACTTGAGTAGTGAGCTCTAGGATAGTGTGTCCACACCCCTAACAAGGTTATTGTAAAAGACTCCTAATAGGGTCCAATCCTTGACCAGGTCACTGAACTAAATGTAATGTAAAGACAACTCCTAATAGGGTTAAGGATCTTCTAACAAGGATCATAAGACACTAGTACAGATTATTAGTGGGTGTCAATTCCCACCGGGGTTTTTACCTATTTGGGTTTCCTTGTAACCATGTTGGTGTTATGTGTTGTATGTTCAAAATTTTTCTATACTGATGTATATGACTTGATATAGTGTTGTCATTATGGCGACAAAGTCATATAGCAGTTTGGAGTCAACACACTTGATATAAAGATCATAATTTGGTTAAGTGTTGAAGACTGGATAGTGTACAGAGTTTCTATAGCTCAAAGCATCAGCGCACATGCATATGGATGAATTATGGTATGCACCCTAGAAGTTAATTTGGTTAGGCTATATTCATGCTTAGTCTAAGAGTGCATGATCAGATGTGCAAGGATGAGAAAGTTACAGTCAGTTGAAGTTGCACAGGTAGTGTGTGCCAGTGAAGAACAGAGCATGAAGCCGACAGTTGGTATTTTGGTTTGCGGTTATAATGTAATGTTGTAAAGGTTATGCACCCATTTTATTTAGGTTTTTGACATGTTTATATGTTTAATTGTAAGAACGCTTAAGCCAATTCATTTAGAAGCATTGTTTGTAATAAGTTATAGGGCTGACCTAATTGTTTATTTTGTATGAGCGTATAAATATAAGATGCACCCATTGTATTCGGTATGGATGTTGATAGAGAGTTTTAATAAGAAAAGAAGAAGTGTATGAAGACACTAGAAGATGTATTAGAGCTTTTCTAGAGGTCAAAGCATCAGCGCATCAAAGGAACTTATTTGACAAGTAGTGTCACAATGATAGTTTATCCAATAGATATAGTGTGTATCTGAGATCAGAAGGTTGTAGCCTTCACCACTTGAGTAGTGAGATCTTGGATAGTGCGTCCTCTCCCCTAATAGGGACAATTGTAAAAGACTCTTAATAGGGGCTAAACCTTGACAAGGTCTACTATACTAAAAGTATTGTAAAGAAACTCCTAACAGGATTAAAGATCTTCTAGCAAGGATCACAAAAAACTAGTGCAGAATATTAGTGGGTGTCAAATCCCACTGGGGTTTTTACCTATTTGGGTTTCCTCATAACCATATTGGTGTCATGTGTTGATTTCATGTTTCATGTTTATGTGAATGTTTAATTCAGTACTTAAGCATTTAAGTTAAGTGTAAAAGGCTAAAGTAAAAAGTTAAAATACAATGAACACTGATTCACCCCCCCCCCCTCTCAGTGTTCCCATTCCTAACAATTGGTATTAGAGGTCTAGTCCTTAGCATAGAAGTTTAACCACTTGAGGAGATCATGGACAAAGAATAAATGAAACATCTAAAAAGAAATCTTGAAGCTTCTCTTGAAGACCTGGACAAATCAGAAAGAGAAATTGAAGAACTAAAAGAAAAAGTCAGTGATGCACAATTAGTTATCAAAAGGCTAAGAAAGGATTTGAAAGAATGCTCTAACCATGATCTAGGATAAAAGGTCAAGAAGCTGAATGAAGAAAATGCATCTATAAAAGAACTACTTGAAGAATTTGATGATAAGCTGATCAACAATCAGGAAGTCTACAATGAACAAGACAAAGAGAACCTTCAACTCAATGAAGAACTAAGGCAAGCAAACTTGGAAATTTTGGAGCTAAGGAATAGAAAAGAAAGCTTGGAGTCTAAATTGAAAGTAGAAAAGAATCATATTGACAAATTGCACACCAGTTTTGATTTAGTAGAATCTCAGTTGTATGCAAGGAGAGCCAAAGGAGACACTAGCTGTATTAGATACAATGAAGCACAAAATCAAATTGACAACATGCAAGAAAGAAAGGATTCACAAAAGGACTCTATTGATGCTGAAAAGACTGAAGATCAAACCAAAGATACCACCTAAGAATGAGCACAAGCCTATAGACCACACTTGTTTTTCTTGTAACAAGCATGGACACATTGTGAGGAACTGTATAGAGGTAAGACCTTTTAATGGTTATTGTTATTCATGCAATAAATTTGATCATAGAGCTATGGATTTCAAGACTAGTAAGAACAAGATTTAGCATGATCAAAGAAATCAAAATCAGACAAATATAAGAAGTTCTCAGAATGTTACATGCCAGATATGTAACTATAATGGTCACTTAGCAAAATAATGCAGAATGGTGACTCATGTCAATGTGCTGAGGAATATAAGACCTCCAGTCATTTGTCACTCTTGTAACAAGGTTGGACATATCTCTAAGTTCTGTAGATCAAGGACGCAAGATCAGGAAAACCCTAAAAAGGTCGAAGAACCAATTTTCAATCCTAAAGGAGAAGTTAATTTTGTCAAAGCCTTAGAAAATGCAAGAATGATTTGGTCAAAGAAAAAGAAGGACAAGACTGATGAGAATGTATTGGATGCATCCGTAGTGGATGCACCCTCTACATTTGGATGAATGGCCCTTAGGGTCATAGGGGGAGCTAATCTAGCTCTAGACCCCTGCGTGGTTGGTATACTCACTCTCAAAGTATGCACCTTTGAACTTAAGCTTTTGAAGTATAAAGGTACCTTTGTGCAAGAGTGCACATACTGATTGTTATTAGAACTCAAGTTAGAAATATTGAAGTCACAACCTGGTTTATGCGGCAAGCATTAATGGTGGAATTTTCAATTTAAGTACATAGAAAGATATTTGATTACTCATTGCATTCAAATTCAGAGTGATAGGAGAGAAGAAAGAGACTTAGAAGTTGTTGTGAAGACTTGGAGATTGATCTATCAGTGATTTGTAGCAATTAGCAGTACATTTGGTCGGTTGCAAAAACCCTAGTTCATCACACTGATACAGAAGTCTTCAGATCATCTCAGAGTACAATTGGAAAGTGATTAAACAAGTCATGGCCACTCCCATAGTTTTTGATGTTGCTGAGAAGAAGAGATATGTATTCAAGAAACATACTTTCAAGTCAACCCTAGATGATTTAGAGGGAGCATTCTCCTACATGCCTATGGGTTTTATGCATGTGGAAGATATTAGGGCTTACATCTACTACAAGAAAGAACTAGTAGGGTTGGATAGGTTAAGGGAGCACATGGATACCATGTTGAAACTAGAAAAAACATTCATAGATGAATATGTTAAATGGAATGATCACCCTATTGTTGAGTATGCTATGGCATATGAATTCTATGAGATAGAATGGATAAAGATTTTATTGAGCAGAATTCATGATGATTTGTTTTGGACAGGTGATGTGCCAGAAAGAATCACCACTGACTTGATATATGAGATGACGTGCCTTTCTAAGATAGGTGTCATCCTTCTTGTGGGGAAGGATTTCAAAAATATTTTTGAGCAAACTTGTAAGTCAAGGAGTGATAGGCACGGTATGACAATTGAGCTTATTGAGAAAGTTGACATCAAATTGATGTCTATGATACTTGGATATAGGTTTCATCACACTAGTAGGGTGAATAGTGTGTCTATGGGCACTATTCTAGTAGCCATTAGACTTGTGAAGGAAGATGCAGAGTTCAACTTGTGTGAGATCTTGCATGCACAATTGATTGATAACATTAAGGCAATCAAGCATGAAAAGACAAAGATATTCAGGTTTGGTTCATTGATCATTTACATTTACCTTCATATAGTTGGGAGGGTATCAAATTTGTATTTGGACAAGACTATTCCAACCATGCCACAAATATCTAACAAAGCATCCACAGAGAACACATTGAGAGATTATGTGACATTGAAATTGAAAACCTTTAGGGTCAAGATGCAAATGAGGTATAGAATTCCAGAAAACATTGTTGAAAAGTATAAGGATAGTATTTTCTTTATGGTAGAAATAGATACAACTTGTATGGAAGTTGTTGAGCCAAGAAGTAAGTGGATTAATCCACTTGGTTATGAGGTAGAGGAATAGGTCCTTGAAGCATATGCACAGGTTCTACTATCAGCCCCCAAAGATCCTAATGAACCTAGGTGGGGAACTTATGAGGAGAAGACAAGGGAAGTTGATGCTAAAGTAAACAATGCAACAACTAAGAGGAAAGCCTCTAAGATTACATCTGAGATACTCAGAATTCATGGAGTAACACAAGAAGACCTTGACAAGGCAAGGGACGAAAAGATTGCTTTGGAAATTGAGAGTGCATCCACAGAAGATGCTAAGTCTGATGATCCTAAGTTGAAAAAGGTAAAGATTGAGAAGACCAATGATCCAAAGGATAAACAGGGTAAAATAGATGATATTAGTCCTACGCTCATTGTTATAGTTGATATTGAGTCCAAAGATGCATCTCCTAAGATGTCCAAGAGAAGAAAACAAATTGACACAAACCATCCTTTAGCTATAAGTGCAGCCACAAGGGGCAAATTGAAAAATGTGCAGTCATCTCCGGAAGTAGGATTTATACCTAGTCTTCAAGTGTTAAGGACTAGAGTTGTAGATGGAGGCTAGACTAGATAGCCAAGTTCTATGAAAAATATCATGAAATTGATAAGTTAGAGATTCATGAGATGCTGATCAAACCCATGATAAATTTCAAGAAGACAGTTCTTGAATTGAAGACAACAATGCCAGATAAGGTATGGGAGATTATAGATACCTTGAAGAGACAAGCCACTGAAGAAGACTTCAAGATAAGGGAACAAACACTTGATTGCACTCTTCTAGTATGTTTTGTTAAAGAAAAGTCAATGGTATTGAATTTGGTGAAGCCACACTTAAGGAAAAAGATGAGAACACTACACCTCATGAACAAAGACTATGAGCTGATTTCTAAGGAAATAGAGAAGGCCATTGAGAAGGTATTCTTAGAGTAGCACATGAAACCTAAGTCCGTGCCCATCACTCAAGCACCTAGTGAGAAATTCAAAGAAGAAGAGACCATCAAGATACAATCCACAGGTCCTCAGGATTCAACACCTATAGTGGAAGCACAAACAGAGGTAGATAAGTTTGCGCCCATAATAGAATCACTCAAAGATAGCACCATTATCATTGATAATGTTGAGATAGCCATGGTGGCCACTGACATTGACTTGGATAAGTTTGAAGAAGCTTTTGTGAGCACACAAGAAGCTGAAATGTTATGTAGCAACACACTACCCACTCATCAAGAAGAAGCATTGATTGATGATGAAAAAGAAGAAGAAAAGATAAAAGAAGAAGAAATAGAAAAATAAAAAATAGAAAAAGAAGATGAAAAAGAACAAGGAAAAGAAATAGAAAAAGAGGAAGAAAAGAAAGAAGAAGAAAAGGTAAAGGAAAGTGAGAAAAAGGATGAAATGTCAATAGTACAAAAAGTGTTTGACAACACTCCCATCACTCCTTCAACAACATTGTTGTCAAGTTTGACACCTGACACATCCAGTTTGGACTCATGGAAAGAAGAAGACCTAATTAAGTTTAGCGTCTTAGCTATGGAGAAAGCCAAAGAAAAGAAAGTAATGAGGAATCCCCTCCTGGTAGAATCAGTAAAAATGTTGAACAATTTGTTGCCAGAAGATAAGAAAGTGTCAAATATACACTCGGTTGATGATGTGAGTACAGTCATCTCACATTTTAAAAGCAACTTCTCAAGCCTTGAAGAGTCTGCATCCCTAGTTGCAGAAGAAAAGTATATGAAGAAAAGATTGACTAAATTGGTGAATAACTTTGCACTTGACCTGAGTTCCCTCAAGATCGGTCAAGCATCCTTGAAAGAATTTGTAGATCAAGGAAGAAAACTTATTGCAGAATGCATGGATCAAGACAAGCTCACCAATGCTCATTTCAAGAAAATAAAAGAGGGAAGCTATGATTGAGCAAGTGAAGAGTTTAGTGAAAGACCCATCCACAAACGTGAACATGTGCAATAATGTCTACCAAAGTCAGATAGACAAAATTGAGAAGGTAGAAAAGGAGATGACAAAGTTAAGGGCTAGACAGACTCAGTTGAGGAATGCTCTTGTGCCCTCACTAGACATTCTAAATCAGAATATCAAAGAGATTGATGCCACTATGGTGACATATGATCAAGGTCCTTCCATAGATTTGAAGAAGATGGAGAAGCTTCAATATGAATTATGTTCCCATCTCCAGATAGTTAACTCTTTGATAACTTTTTGGAATAAGGAGATCTAGAACCTTAAGATAGCATATCTAGATGTTTTCCCTCAGTGAGTATGTATAGATACAATTTTTTGTAACACCTTTGTCATTAATGTCAAAGGGGGAGTTGCGTATAGAATAAGAATATGGATCATAATTTGTATAGGGAGATATAAGTATATGTATAGATGACAAACAATTTTTTTTTTGTATTAAGGATAGTTAGCAACTTGGCCATATTCCTTTGTTGTCATCAATGAAAAAGGGAGAGATTGTTGGAAATTTGTCTATATTGATGTATATGACTTGATATAGTGTTTTCATTATGGAAACAAAGTCATATAGTAGTTTGGAGTCAACGCACTTGATGTAAAGATCAAAATTCAGTTAAGTGTTGAAGACTGGATAGTGTAGAGAGTTGCTGCAGATCAAAGCATCAGTGCACGTGCGTATAGATGAATTATGGTATGATCCTTGGAAGTTAAGTTGGATATACTATATTCATGCTTAGTCTAAGAGCGCATGATCAGATGTGTTAGGAATAGTCCCAAGAGATAACTGAGACGGGGGGGTGAATCGGTTATCTACAAGATTCAATTCTTTATCCAATTAAGTATACTTAAAAATAAAGCATAAACAAAATGAAATAACACATGAACACAACACCAATATTTTGGTTATGGGGAAACCCAAATAGGTAAAAACCACGGCGGGACTTGATACCCACTAATATTTTGTACTAGTGTATAATGATCCTTGTTAGAAGATCCTTAACCCTATTAGGAGTTGGTTTACAATATATTAAGTATAGTAGACTTGGTCAAGGGTTAGACCCTTTTAGGAGTCTTTTACAATTGTCCCTATTAGGGGAGAGGACACAATGTCCAAGATCTCACTGCTCAAATGGGCAAAGGCTACAACCTTCTGAATAACATATACACACTATATCAGGATCTTGGTGAGCTGTGATTTGACCTACTGTCTGGATCAGTTCCAATGAATAGCACAAGTACTTTACTTGGTCACATAGACCTTCTTCTAATGGCTCAACACTTCACACACTCTGCTCTGCTTTGCTTAATCAACCATGAACCACACTCAAGCAATCACAAATGACTACCTATAAATATCTTTCCTCTAAATGATATAATCAAGTTGGCCTATTAGAACCACCTTGAAATCATATTAGAGAAACCGTAACAAACTCCAATAAATATTCTGTCAGCTCTACTATGCACGCAAAACATTCTGGGACCTGTCCAATAAAATAATTGTAGACACATGCTACACACTGTCGGCTCTACCAAAACAACTAGATCTTTCTCTGTAAGCTGAATCAACTCATGAACTCTTAACCAAACATCCATAACTCTCTTCTAAGCTTAAATCCAAGGGTGTATACCCTAAAGATAGGCACAACTCAAGAACCAATAAAATCTCTATCGACTCTTCTGAATAAACATAGAAAACTACAACTGGCGAATATTGATTGCATAAATTCACTTCTACTCATCAATAGAATATGTGTCCATAACTAAAGCATCACTAACATGTATTCAATATATATTCAAGCATGCAAGGCTCCATGATAACTTTATAGATAACCATACACACAACACTTTCTGTTACTCTGTCAGGAACACTACTGACACCAGCTGCTATATAACTGTATGTACTAATAGTTAACCTCTGCGCCTATGATATCATGTTGATATCATGTCCATGCTACATATACTAAAATATTACTACATAAGACTTCCACACATGCTACTTTCCATATGTTATCATCAATGACAAACATACAATCAGTACTGGCCTGCTGGCAAATCTCCAACAATCTCCCCTTTTGGCATTGATGGAAACATGTTGAATGAATAACCACCACCAACCCAAATGAAAATTTATTTTATAACATTCTCCATTTCCTCATCAAAACTCCCCCAAAGATGAATCCTCCATCTGCTACAATATTTTCTAATATTCTCCATTTCCTCAATTGTACTACTGTCAAAACTGAATACTGCTCCCCCTTAGTATATTACTCCTCTTTCTTACTTCTATTATTCATGACTCTATATATTACTCCCCCTTTGAAATCAATGGCAAAGGGAACCATATATTTTAAGCACTGGTACTACTCCTGAGGGAGAGTAGTCAACCTTCCATCAGTCCCAGAGGACTGATGCCTTTCCTTCTTTCTTCTAAGTAGAATCAGGGAAGGGAATTACTCCCAACTTCTCCCTAAGATACTCAAAATTATCCTTAGGCTACTCATAGATCTTTAGTACTCACATAGTCCAACTTGACTTCTTTCTCTGCCACTTTCTCACTTAGAAAGTGATATTTGATCTCAATGTGCTTTGTATTTGCATGCATCATAGGGTTCTTTGACATATTGATAGTGCTAGGGTTATCATAGTGAATAACAATAGGATAATCAATCTGAATTCCAAAATACTTTATCATCTATTTGATCCAAACAATTGTAGAAAAATTCAAGGCTATTGCAACATACTCCACTTCTACTATTGATTGAGAAATAAAAAAAAATTTCTTTCTTGTCCAAGTGACAAGTCTATTACGAAGAAACACTAGTCCACCTGATGTACTCTTTTTATCATCAACACATCCTACCCAATCTCCATTAGTGTACACATGAAGCTCAACATTTTTTGAATTAGGATACCATAGACCATAATCTATAGTGCCCTACAAGTATCTGAATATTCTCTTTACTGCCATAAGGTGACTTTGTTTAGGTTCTGCTACAAATCTTCCAAGTATGCCAACTGCATTGGAAATATCAGGTCTAGTCTGAGTAAGATATATGAGTTTACCAATCATAGACTTATACAATGTTATATCTACTACTGGTGCGTCATCTTCTTTTGTAAGCTTGCATCTAGTGATCATAGGGGTTCCTACTAGCTTGCAATAATCCATCTTGAATTTATTCAATATCTCTTTCACATATTTTGACTGATTAATAAAAATTCCTTTTTCTATTTGTTGTACATTTAGTCCCAAAAAGTATTTGATAGGACCAATCATACTCATCTCAAACTCATTCTGCATTTCTTTGACAAATTCAACACTGAGCTTGTCATTACCTCCAAAGATAATGTCATCAACAAATATAGCTACAAGTAGTAAACCTTCAGATGTCTCTCTAATGAATAGATTACAATTTGCTACTCCTTTATTGAATCCAATCTTTGTTAAGTATCCATCTAGTCTCTCATACCATACTCTAGGGGCTTGCTTAAGTCCATGGAGAGCCTTCTTCAATCTGCATACAATATCAGGTTTGTCTGATAAGGTGAATCCTTCTAGCTTCTCAATGCATACTTCTTCTTTCAAGTCTCCATTCAAGAATGCTGACTTGACATCCATCTGATAAAATTTGAAGGTTTTGACTTTATCATAGGCTAAAAAAAACTTAATAGATTCTAATCTACTCATAGGTGAAAATGTGTCTGCATAACTAATGCCTTCTCTTTGCACATATCCCTTACATACTAATCTTGCTTTATTTCTTACTGTCGTACCATCTTCATTCATCTTGTTTTTGAATATCCACTTTGTTCCAATCACATTCTTGTCACTAGGTCTTGGAACCAGTTCCCAAGTGTCATTCTTAATAATCTAATCAAGTTATTCTTTCATAGCATCATGCCAATCTGAATCATTACATGCATCTTCAACACTTAAAGGTTCAATCTGAGATAGTAAACATACCACTTCACTGCTAGCTGAGTTCTTTTCTTGTGATCTTGTTAAGACTTTGCCGCTCTGATCTCCAATGATGTCTACCTTGGAATGATTTCTTGATGTAAAATTTGAAACTTTAGGTGATGCTGACTCATCAGTGTTAGGATTATTTTCTTCACTTGTCTTAGGGTCATTGAATAACACATCAATACTATCAAACATTTCCTCAATAATTGTCTCACTAGTGGAGGGTCTAGGTTCTTCTTCAATCATGGGTGAGTAATCATGATATCTTTGTTGAATCATAAACTTTTCATCAATATTTACATGAGCACTTTTAATGATCTTTTTCAATCTTAAATTGAAACATCTATAGGCTTTACTTTTAGTAGAGTAACCAAGAAAAATACCTTCATCACTTCTCGCATCAAACTTGCCTACTGCTTCATCCCTCTTGATGTAGCACTTTTTTCCAAAGATTCTAAAGTATTTTACTATGGGAACATTACCAAACCATAGCTCATATGGTGTTTTTTCAGCACTTGGCCTTAATTGAATTCTATCGATGGTATAGACTATTGTATTGACTGCATCTCTCCAAGAGGTGTGTGCAACTTTTCCTTCTATTATAATGTTGTGTGCTATATCAAGAATGATCCTATTCCTTCTCTTTGCTATTCCATTATGCTGAGGGGTTCTAGGTGCACTTAACTATCTCTTTATGCCATGTTCTTCGCAGTACTCATAGAATCTGTCAAAGGTGAATTCTCCTCGTCTATCTGATCTCAAACATTTTGTCTTTAGTCTAGATTCATTCTCAACCTTAGCTTTGAATATTTTGAACTTCACAAAAGCTTCTAACTTGTCTTTTAAGAATGCAACCCACATCATCCTAGTATAATCATCAACAAACAAAATGAAATACCTTTCACCATAGTATGATCTTGTTTGAGTTGGACCACATAGGTCTATATGAATCAGATCCAACTTGTTCTCTACTGAATTCTGCTTGCTCTCAAATGAATTTCTCACATGCTTTCCCATCACACATTCCCTACAGATTTTATGAACTGGCTTTTCTATGCTAGGTAGATCTCTTACTACCTTAACATTGCTTATCTTTACTATGTTATCAAAATTGATATGACATAGTCTTTTACACCACAACCAACTATCATCAACTTTAGCAACAAAACAACTTGCTTCTGAATTGAGTTGAAAAAAATTACCTCTAGTCTTTGAGTCTGATGCAATCATAACACCATCCTTATTGTTAATGATGCATTTTTCATCTTTGAACTTCAACTGATAGCCTTTTCCAAGTAACTGTCCAACACTAAGAAGGTTATGTTTCAAACCATCAACATAAAGAACATCATCAGTACTATTCTTTCCATCCAAAGTGATGGCTCCTCTACCAACTATTAGTTTAGGAGTGTTGTCTCCAAATCTAACCATACCTCCATTGTATTTGTCCAAATGAACAAACCCACCTTTATCACTCATCATGTGATGTGAACAACCACTATCTATAATCCAGTCTGTCCTTATGTTAGCTTGTGAAATCAATGCAAGCTCTTGATTCTCTTTCTTATCTTCATGAGCTGTCTTATTATTCATTTTGTCTATAATAGAAATGAATCCAATTTCTTCTTCACCAGATTCTTCACCTAAAACTCCATCTCCAACATAGTGGCATTCCTTAGAATACTTAGGTTTGTAATCCTTTTTGAACTTTCTAGCTCTAGTAGGACACTTAGATGCAAAGTGACCAATCTTATTACATGAAAAGCACTTAAATGGTAATTGACCTTCATATTTTACTTTTCCTTTCTTTTCTCTTTTGGCAATCATAGCAATGAAATCATCTAGTGTTTTATCTTCATCTTCATCATCAAAATTACCAGAAGTGTTTGTAGATTTCTTACCATGAACTGTTGCTTTGAAGGTTGTCTCACTCTTTGATTCAGTCTTCAATCTTGAAATCTCAAAAGTTGAGATTTTGCTGATCAAGGTCTTTCTCTTGAAATTAGATGTAAGCTGCATGGTCTCATCAAGGATGTTGATCTTTCTTTCATATTCTGGAGTAAGATTAGTCATCAACTTGTCCATAATATCTTCCTCTGAGATCTCTCCACCATTCTTCCTGATTCCAGCAACTGCTTTATTGATCCTTTGATTGTAAGCTCTAATGTTTTCCTCAAGAAACATCTCTAATGCATTGTATCTTTTCTTCCATGTCTTTCCATGTGCATCCTTTTCTTGTTTGTCTCCTTCAAATATTTCTTCTAGGTGCTTCCATATTTTGTGGGTTGTATCTACCTTTTTTATTTTTTAAAACTCACCATCAGATAGGGCACTGATAAGGCCTTCTTTAGCTATAGCATTCTGATGAGACAATTCCTTTTTTGTGTTATTAGCATCATCTTTTGCAAGGTATTCTAAAGTAAGAATATTGGTTTCTTTGATAGTTACATTCAAAACTTCAAAAGCAATGCACTGCAAATGAGTTACCATCTTGTTCTTCTAATCAAGATAATTCTCTCCATTGAACTTAAGACTTTCTTTCCTAAAGTATGCCATCTGATCAGCCTCAAGGTGTTAAAATTTCTCTCTGAGGCACTTGGCTCTGATACCAATTGTGAGGAATAGTCCTAAGAGATAACTAGGAGGGGGGGTGAATTAGTTATCTACACAATTCAATTCTTTATCCAATTAAGTATACTTAAACATAAAGCATAAACAAAATGAAAGAACACATAAACACAACACCAATATTTTGGTTACGGGAAAACCCTGGTGGGCCTTGATACCCATTAATATTCTGTACTAGTGTATAATGATCCTTGTTAGAAGATCCTTAACCCTGTTAGGAGTTTCTTTACAATATATTAAGTACAGTAGACTTGGTCAAGGGTTAGACCCTGTTAGGAGTCTTTTACAATTATCCCTGTTAGGGGAGAGGACACACTATCCAAGAGCTCACTGCTCAAATGGGTGAAGGCTACAACCTTATGAATAACAAATACACACTATGTTTGGATCTTGGTGAACTGCGCTTTAACCTATTGTTTGGATCAGCTCCAATGAATAGCACAAGTACTTTACTTGGTCACATAGACCTTATTTTGATAGCTCAACACTTTGCACACTCTGCTATGCTTTGCTTAATCAACCATGAACCATACTCAAGCAATCACAAATGACTACCTATAAATATCTTTCCTCTGAATGATATAATCAAGTTGGCCTATTAGAACCACTTTGAAATCATATTAGAGAAACCATAACAAACTCCAATAAACATTTTTTTGGCTCTACTATGCATGCAACACATTTTGGGACCTGTCCAATAAAATAATTGTAGATGCATGCTACACACTATCGGCTCTACCAAAACAACTGGATCTTTCTCTGTAAGCTGAATTAACTCATGCGCTCTTAACCAAACATCAATAACTCTCTTCTAAGCTTAAATCCAAGGGTGCATACCCTAACGATAGGTGCAACTAAGGAACCAATAAAATCTTTGTCGGCTCTTCTGAATAAACATAGGAAACTATTGCTAGCGAATAGCGACTGCATAACTTCACTTCTACTCATCAACAGACTATGTGTCCATAAATGAAGCATTACTAACATGTCTTCAACATATATCCAAGTGTGCAAGGCTCCATGATAAATGTACAAACAACCATACACAGAACACTATTTGTTAATCTATCAGGAACACTACTAAAACTAGCCGCTATATAACTGTCTGTACTAATAGTTAACCTCTGTGCCCATGATATCATGCTGATATCATGTCCATGCTACATATATTGAAAGCTTACTACATAAGACTTCTACACATGGTACTTTCCATATGTTTTCATCAATGATAAACATACAGTCAGTACTGGCCTGCTAGCAAATCTTCAACAAGATGTGCAAGGATGAGAAAGTTATAGTTAGTTAAAGTTGCACAGCCAGTGTGTGCCAGTGAAAAATAGAGCATGAAGCCGATAGTTAGTATTTTGGTTTGTGGTTATAATGTAATGTTGTAAAGTTTATGCACCCATTGTATTTAGGTTTTCAACATGTTTATATGTTTAATTGTAAGCACACTTAAGCCAATTCATTTGGAAGTGTTGTTTGTAATAAGTTATAGGGCCGACCTAATTGTTTATTTTGTATGAGCGAATAAATATAAGATGCACCCATTGTATTCAGTATGGATGTTTACAGAGAGTTGTAATAAGTAGAGAAGAAGTGTGCGAAGACACTAGAAGATGTATTAGAGCTTTTCTTGAGGTCAAAGCATCAACACATCAAAGGAACTGATCTAACAAGCAGTGTCACAGTGACAGTTCATCCTATAGATATGGTGTGTATCTGAGATTAGAAGGTTGTAACCTTCACCACTTGAGCACTAAGCTCTTGGATAGTGTATCCTCTCCCCTAACAGGGACAATTGTAAAAGACTCCTAACAGGGTCCAACCCTTGACAAGGTCTACTGTACTAAAAGAATTGTAAAGAAACTCCTAAAAAGGTTAAGGATCTTCTAGCAAGGATCACAAAACACTAGTGTAGAATATTAGTGGGTGTCAATTCCCACCGGGGTTTTTACCTATTTGGGTTTCCCTGTAACCATATTGGTGTCATGTGTTGATTTCATGTTTCATGTTTATGTGAATGTTTAATTCAGTACTTGAGCATTTAAGTTCAGTATAAAAGACTAAAGTAAAAAGTTAAAATACGGTGAACATTGATTCACCCCCCCCCCTCTCAGTGTTCCCATTCCTAACATTGTGTTCATCTATCTTGTATGTGTTAATTTTCTTTTTAGTACCTAAGTATTCAAGTTAAGTTTAAAGAGCAAAGTAAAAAGATTTAATATAGTGAACATTGATTCACCCCCCCCTCTCAGTGTTCCCATTCCTAACAATTGGTATCAGAGCTCTGGTCCTCAACAAAGAATTTTAACCACTTGAGGAGATCATGGATAAAGCATAAATGAAACATCTGAAAATAAATCTTGAAGCTTCTCTTGAAGACCTGGACAGATCTGAAAAAGAAATTGAAGAACTAAAAGAAAAAGTTAGTGATACTCAAGCAGTCATTAAAAGGCTGAGAAAAGATTTGAAAGAATGCTCTACCAGTGATTTAGGGATAATGATCAAGAAGCTGAATGAAGGAAATTCATCCTTGGAAGAACAGATTGAAGAATTGGATGATAAGATAACCAACAACCAAGATGTCTATGAAGAATAGATCAAGGAGTTAAGAAACAACAAAGAAAGCTTGGAATCTGAATTGAAAGAGGCCAAGAATCACATTGATAAATTACACACAAGCAAGGATCTGATTGAATCTCAACTGTATGCTCAGAAGATTAAAGAGATACTAGCAGCATTGGATTCAATGAAGCACAAAATTAGATTGACAACATGCGAGAAAGAATGAAAGCACTAGAAGACACCACAGATGCTAAGGAGACTGGAAGTCAGAGTAAAGATCATGTTGAACCATCCAAGAATGAGTGCAAGCCAGTAGATCAAACTTGTTATGCATGTAACAAGCATGGCCATATAGCAAGGAACTATACAGAGGTAAGGCCTTTCAATCGTTACTATTATTCATGCAATAAATTTGTTCATAGAGCTATGAATTGTAAGACAAGTTAGAAGAATAAGATTCTGCATAATCAGAGAAATCAGAATCAACAAAATGTAAGAAGTTCTCAGAATGTTACATGTCAGATATGTAACTATAATGGTCACTTAGCTAGACAGTGTAAAATGGTAACCCATGTCAATGCGCTGAGGAATATAAGGCCTCCAATTATTTATCACTCATGTAACAAGATTGTACACGTCTCAAAGTTCTGTAGATCAAGAACGCAAAGTCAAGAAATCCCTAAAAAGCTAGACGAATCAATACTGGATACTGAAGGAGAAGTCAAGTTTGTGAAAGCTTCAGAAGGTGCATGCTTGATTTGGTCAGAGGCAAAGGAGGAAAAGGTTGATGAGAATGTATTGGATGCATCCACAGTGGGTGCACCCTCTACATTTGGATGAATGGCCCTCAGGGTCATAGGGGGAGCTAATTTAGCTCTAGACCCCTACGTGGCCGGTATACTCACCCTCTGAGTATGCACCTTTGGATTTAATCTTTTGGAGACTAGAAGAACTTATGTGCAAGAGTGCACTAGCTGATTGATAACAGAATGAAAGTTGGAGATTTTCAATGAAAGTCTGGTTTACGCAGCAAGCATTAATGGCAGAATTTTTACTTTAAAGTACACAAAAGATTTTAGATCTCTCATTGAATTTGAATTTAGAGAAATTGGAGAGCAAAGGAGCCCTAGCATTTGATTGTGAAGGATTGTAGATTCATTCACTAGTGATTAGCAATGCATTTGATCGGTTGTGGAAGCCCTAATCCATCACACTGATTCAGAAGTCTTTGAGATCATTTGGAAAGTGATATACAAGTAAGTAATGGCTACTCCCATTGTATTTGATGTGGTGGAGAAGAAGAGATATGTGTTTAAGAGGCATCCATTCAAATTGACACTAGAGGACCTAGAAGGTGCATTCTCTCACACTCCCATGGGTGTTGTGCATGTGGAAGATATCAGGGCATACATATATTGTAAGAAGGAATAGTAGGTTTGGATATAATAAGAGCACACATGGAAACAATGATGAAGCCTGATAAAACCTTCATGGATGAGTATGCATAGTTGGAAAATCATCCTATAGTGGAATATGCTATGGCATATGAGTTCTATGATTCGGAATGGATCAAGATCCTACTTAGCAGGATCCATGATGACCTAGTTTGGATAGGTGAAGTGCCAGTTAGGATAACAAGAGATCTAATTCATGAGATGATAGGACTCTCAAGGATGGGTATCGTTCTTCCAGTGGGAAAGGATGTCAGAAAACTTGTAGAATAGGCTTGAAAATCAAGAAGTGATAGGCGCTAAATGATAATAGAGCCTATAGAGGAGAAAGACATCATATTAATGTCTATGATACTGGGATATGGGTTCCAACACACTAGCAGAGTAAACAGTGTGTCAACGGCCACCATTCTAGCAACAATAAGGTTGGTAAGAGAGAATGGAGAGTTTAATCTATGTGAGATCTTGCGCACATAGCTAATAGACAACATAAGAGCCATCGATCATGACAAGACCAAGATATTCAGGTTTGGGTCTTTAATAATCTATATGTACTTCCATATTCTTGGAAAGGTGTCTGATTTGTATCTAGACAAATCTATTCCTACTATGCCATAGATATCCTTTAAGGCATCCACAGAAAGTACCCTTAAGGATTACATGGAATTGGAGTTGAAAACATTCAGAGTGAGAATGCAGATGAGGTATAGGATACCTAAAAAGATAGTTGAAAAATACAAGGATAGTATTTGTTTCATGGTAGAGAGAATGAGCCTGTTGAACCAAGAACAAAGTGGATTCATCCACTAGGATATGAAGTTGAAGAGCCTATTCTAGAGGCTTATCCTCAAGTTCTATTGTCAGGACCTAAGGACCTCAATGAACCTAGATGGGGAACTTATGAAGAGAAAACAAGAGAAGTAGATGCTGTATTGAATAGCGCAGCAACAAAAAGAAAAGTTGCCAAGGTTACTTCAGAGATTTTGAAAATTCATGGAGTATCTCAAGCAGACCTAGACAAAGCAAGGAAAGAGAAGATTTCTTTGGAAATAGAGACTGCAACTGCAACAAAGACAAAATCTGATGATCCAAAGATGAAGAAGGTGAAAATTGAGAAATTAGATGATCAGAAGGGTAAAACTAATGTTACCTCGACTGGGCCCAAGAAAACTATTGAGCTTACTACTCCTCTTGAGTATAAGGCAATGCCTAAGACGAAGAAAGAGATCAACACTAGTCATCCATCCTCGCGAGCAACAAGAAGTAGGAAGAATACTCAAGCACCTCTAGAAGTAAGTTTCAAACCTAGTCTTAGTGTGTTGAGTACAAGGATTATTGATGAAGGCATGATAGATCAAGTAGGGAAGTTCTATGAGAAGTATAGTAAAATTGACAAATCAAAAATTCATGGAATGATTGTCAAACATGTGTTGAAGTTCAAAAAGACAGTCCTAGAACTGAAGACTATGATTCCAGATAATTTGTGGAACATCTTAGAATTCCTAAAGAGACAGGCTATTGAAGAGGATCAAAGGATAAGAGAAAAGACTTTAGATGAAACCCTCCCAGTATGTTCTCTAGAGGATAAATCTTTGTTGTTAGATTTGGTGAAACTGCACCTCCAAACTAAGACAAGAACACTACACATCATGGAGAAGAATTATGAATTGGTTGCTAAGGAAATGGAGAAAGAATTTGAGAAGGTTTTCATGAATAGGCACATGTGCCCACCTACTGTGCCTATAGCTCAAGTGCCCACAAAGGAAGTCAAGGTGGTAGAGCCCACTAATGTACCTATGACAAGTCCTCAGGACTCAACATCTATAGTTGAAACACATATAGAGGCAAATAAGTTTGCACCCATGATAGAGTCACTAAAGGATAGCACCATCATTATTGATAATGTTGAGATTGCAATGGCGGCCATAGATAAGGACTTGGACAAGTTTGAAGAAGCCTTTGTAAGCACACAAGAGGCTGAAACACTATGCAGTGGTAACTCATCTAAGATAGAAAAAGAAAAAGAGATAGAAAAAGAAGAAGGAAAATAAACACAAACATAAAAAGGAGAAGAAGAGACAAAAGGAAATGAACCATCAGTTGAAATGTTAATCAAAGTAAAGAAAGAAGTAGTGGATAGCACTCCTATCACTCCTTCTGTATCATTGGTGTCAAGATTGACACCAGACACAACTAGTTTGGATTCATGGGGACAAGAAGACTTGATCAAGATCAGTGTCTTAGCTATGGAGAAGGCCAAGGAGAAATAGGTAATGAGGAATCCCCTCTTTTTAGAATTAATAAATATCCTAAACAACTTGTTACCAGCAGATAAGAAAGTGTCCAAGGTACACTATGTTGATGATGTAAGTGCAATTCTTTCATAGTTCAAGAGTAATTTCTCTAACTTGGAAGAATCGACATCATTAGTTTCAGAGGAGAAGTATATGAAGAAAAGACTAAATGAGTTGGTTAGTAACTTCTCACTAGACTTTAGTTCACTCAAAGTTGGACAAGCAACTTTGAAAGAGTTTGCAGCAAAAGGAAGGAAAATTATTGTTGACTATATGAATCAAGATAAGTTGACAGCCGATCACTACAAGAAGATTCAAGAAGCAGAGGCCATGATTGAAAATGTGAGGAATTCAATAGAAGATCCCTAAACATGTGTAACAATGTATATCACGGACATATTGACAAAATTGAGAAGGCAAAAAAGGATATGTCAAAGATAAGGGCTAGGTAGACTCAGCTTAGAAATACTCTTGCACCCTCCCTAGATATGTTGAATTAGAATATCAAGGAGATCAATGCCACCATGGTGACATATGATCAAGGTCTTGGTTCAGATTTGGAGAAGATGGAGAAACTACAATATGCCTTATGCACCCATCTCCAAACAATCAATGCATTGATTGCATTTTGGAAGCAAGAGATCCAAAATTTACAGATTGTATATCCAGATGTACTTTCAGTGTAAATACTTATACAGATTTAGTTTTGTAACAACTTTGTCATTAATGTCAAAGGGAGAGTATGTATAGAATATGGAGCTATAGCTATGTAAAGAAAATGTATAGTAAGAAGATATAATGGAGATATAAGATAGAGAATGACAAAGTTTTTTTTGTATTAAGGGACAATTACTAACTTTTCCCTATTCCTTTGTTGCCATCAATGACAAAGGAGGAGATTGTTGGCAAGTTGACTATACTGGTGTATATGACTTAATATAGTGTTGTCATTATGGAAACAAAGTCATTTGATGTTTTGGACTCAGCACTCATGATAAGAAGATTAGAAATTGGCTAAGTGTTGAAGATTGGATAGTGTACAAAGTACCTGAAGGTCAGAGCGTCAGCACAAATGCATATGAAAGAATTATGGTATGTGACATGGAAATTAAGTTGGTAAGACCATATTCATGCTAAGTTTAAAAGTGCATGATCAGAAGATTCGGTATGAGGAAGATACAAAGAGTTTAAGTTGCACAGACAGTGAATACCAAAGAAGAACAGAGAAAGTAGCTGACTATTGGTATTTTGGTTAGCGGTTATATTATTATGTTGTAAAGGCTATGTGTCTATTGTAATTAGGTTGTAGACATATAATTATGTTTGTTTGTAAACACGCTTTAGCCAATTCAATTGAAAGCATTGTATGTAATCGGTTAAAGGGCCAACCTAGTTAATTATTTTGTATGCGCATATAAATATTAGATGCGCCTTTGTAATTAATTATGGAAGTTGATATAGAGTTGAATTAAGCAGAGCAGAAGTATACGAAGAGTTGTTAAGATTTATTAAATCTTTGCAATATGTCAAAGCATCAACGCATCAAAGGAACTGATTAGACAAGTAGTGCCACAGTGCCAGTTCATATAGTAGATATAGTGTGTATCTGAGATCAGAAGGTTGTAGCCTTCACCACTTGAGAAATGAGCTCTAGGACAGTGTGTCCACACCCCTAATAGGGTTATTGTAAAAGACTCCTAATAGGGTTTGACCTTTGACTAGGTCACTGTACTAAATGTAATGTAAAGACAACTCCTAATAGGGTTAAGTATCTTCTAACAAGTATCATAAGACACTAGTACAGATTATTAGTGGGTGTCAATTCCCACCAGGGTTTTTACCTATTTGGGTTTCCCCGTAACTATATTGGTGTTATGTGTTGTGTTCATCTATCTTGTTTGTGTTAATGTTCTTTTCAGTACTTAAGCATTCAAGTTAAGTTTAAAGAGAAAAGTAAAAAGATTTAATATAGTGAACACTGATTCACCCCCCCCCTCTCAGTGTTCCCATTCCTAACACTTGAAACCCTCTATAATTGCGGTTCATAACATAATTTTCTACCCTAAAACAAATAACCAACTAGGGTTTATAAGAAGGAACCTTTATTGTAGACCTAGATTCATAAATCTAGATGAATGCTCGGTCTGATACCACCTGATGCAAGAAGGGTAAGATAAGTGGGGCCAAAGGCTCACCCAATTACCAGAAAACCTTGCAGAATCACAATGCAGAAGAAATAACATAGAAAGGGAGAGAAGGAATGTAGATCATATATTAATTCATTCATACTTGATACATGTTAGGATGTGAGACCTTCCCGATTACAGCTAATACATCTAAATCAATTATAGAAATAAAAAATCCTCATGCATGGGAGATCCATGATCTCCAGCTTCCTATCCTTCTCTTGTTCAATCTAACCCTAACTACCAAAACCTAGAACATATCATTATATTTATACACAAAGCTACCGAACAGGTCGACCCAAAAGAATCTTCGAGATTCAGCATTGGAGAAAGAAATGACCCAAATTTAGGTCCAAACATTTCCCAATGAGTGATCCCAATATTAAGATCATGGCCAAGATTAAATACACTAGTTGACCTAGACAAAAGATTCAAAACTAAACCCGTTAGTGAGAATAGGAACTGGGTAACACCGAGAAAAATAGAACACACCGAACCCACTCGGTGAAGAACACCACTGAGTAGAACAAAACATAGAAAAGACACTTGGTGAAAGGCACCACCTTGCAAAGATAGAACACCAAGCAGCTTGTCGGTGAACAAGAAGGAACACTCCACTAAAAACTCCAAAGAAGTTATCAAGCACATCTAACAAACTACCAAGATATAAGATTTCCATAAACCCAAGATGCTCCTGCATCAGAACCCTTGTAGGACATCTAGATGAAAAATGACCAAATCTTGTTACATGAAAAACACTTTAGGGGTAACTTACCTTTAAATTTACCTTTTCCTCTCTTTTCTCTTCTTGCAATTAGTGCCACAAGTTCATCTAATTTCCTTTCTTCTTCTTGCATTTTTTCCTAATCAACATCATAATCTCCAAGCTCTATATGTCTATTACTTTTGTTGGTGCTCACAAGATTTGAGAAAGCCCTTTAGTCATTATGCACAGTCGCCTTAAATGAAGATTCCACCTTAGGTAATTTATCCTCCAGTTCTCTAGCCTTGAAGGTGGTCAATTTAGCAATCAACAACTCTCTACAAAAGTTCCTTATCAGTGGAATGATTTCTTCAATTGCTCAAGTACTTTAGTCTTATATGTACATGTCAAGGATCAAAGAATATTGGCAATCACTTCTTGTGTTGTATATGTTTCTACTGAGTTTCTAATTCCTATAACAACCTTTGTAACCCTCTATACATATGCTCTAACATTCTCATCATCTTGCATTTTTAGAATCTCCACTTTAGTCTTCCAATTCTTCAATTTCACCTACTTAGTGTACGGATCTCCTTCATATAGTGTCTCTAGCCTTGTCTAAATCTTATGTGTAGAATCAAGGTCCTTGACTTCTGTGAATTGAGCCTCCGATAGCACGTTGATCAGTGCTTTTCTTACAACCATATTGCAGGAGAATAATTTCTTTTCATCCTTAGAAGCACTTTCTAATTCATCTTCAGTCTTGATATTCTCATCCTTCTTAGTAATCATCCAATAGTCAATATTCAAACATAGCAAATGAGTTATCATCTCATTCTTCCAACTGTCAAATTTTTCAGCATCAAACTTTGGACTTCCCTTCCTATAGTATAAGCCATCTTCATGATCACCTCAAGCTGTAAATCTTTCTCTTAGAGGACCACAAGCTCTGATACCAATTGTTAGGAATAACACAAATGGCAGGGGGGTGAATCATTTGTGCACGTTAAATATTTAAACTTTAAACTTATAAACAAATTACTTAATACAAATTTGAACACCTCAAGAAAAACACCATAACACAAGTATTTTTTATCAAGGAAAACCTTGTTAAGGAAAAAACCCTGGTGGAAATGATGCCTACCAATAATGCACAAGAAATATATAGTATCCCTATTAGGAGATCTAACCCTATTAGGAGGTGATTATTACATCCAGCATAAAGTCTATGTTAAAGAAAAACCTTATTAGGAGTCCCTTCAACCATATTAGGAGTTGAATTAAATGAAGAGCTCACTGCCCCAGCACACTTCATGAATGTGAAGGTTAAACCCACCTTTTGGATCCACTGTCCAAAGAGAAGTATGAAAGTATACTTATAACAATGAACTAACTGATAGCAACTTGCTTTGCCTATATGGTTCCAATGAAGTGCATTACAAGCATAATCACTACTTTACATCTAGAAAAACTTGCATCCACGTACTCGTAGTCTCAATACATACATCCTTACTACAGTAAGGAATGACTTTCCTTTATACAAGTTACAATAAGCAATTAGGTCAGCCTATTAACACTTCTCCACTACACAAACAATTAAATAGACCCTTGCTAAGATACACATGATACGTTAAATAAGTAAATAACAAATACAAATTATTATGTATGCACTAAGATCTATAATCCATGCTCGCCATCCACTGAACACATTATCTCCTCTAGTCGGCCCCAAATAGGTCTTTGGAAGTCCATATGACACAATTGATGTCACCACGATCCTAGAGACCCAATGGTATCACAAAATGTTTTCCCATGTGTCTTCTATCATGCCTTAAGCTCGCATACCACAATTCATTCTCACATCCAAGTTATCAACTCAGAGACAATCTCTGTCATAATCATTGTTCTGTAACCAATCTTCACCAAAGACAATATAACACATGCAAACAATAATATGAAATCCAATGACCTTAGATATAAGGTGTACATATTTTCCTCTACATAACTTCGCCCCTGCATATATTGAAACAACGTACATTGTCCGTACAGAATTATCAGTCTTGCTTAAACCTGTGATAACCAGTCTTTCTGAAACTTCTAAAGCATCCACCTGAAACATATATTGACATCAATGACAAAATATGAATGTCAACACCTCAAACAACAACAATTCCAACAATGTTGATAATTAACCTTAAAGTGAGCTCATCTATCTGTCACATGAGAACCCTCTCGTTAAACATGTGTAACCATATGATCGTCGAAAGGATTTAGCATTTGAACACAATCCAAGATTAAAGATCTAATTGTCCAGCTAGGGCGGCTTTACCATTTAGGCAATTGATAGTGTTAAGAGAGTTACATCTAACCATACGGTAATAAATTCTTTATCCACGGGCATTTTTAAACCAATGAAGGCTGCATAAGCATCCAAGTTGTATGTTGTGAAATAAATAGTTGTATGTTATGAAATAAACTTGATTCAAAATAGTTCACATTTACATATATATCCACAGTTGAATCAGCTAATTTGTTGAAGTTGAAAGGAACAAGATCAAATCCATTTGCTGAGCAAGGATAAGAACAAGATTTTTACATTTCGTATAAGCAGCATTATCTTCTTCTTTTACAGGAACATTAACCCCTTTCTCACCAAGTTCACTCACATTCGCAGAGGCAAAATAATCAACATTATTTTGATTGGTGTTTCCTCACATATCAAATTCCATCTATGTTGCTAAGTCAATACTTTCAGCAAAAAATTCAGTTCATAAGTGGACCTCACGAAGAGATGTTTTTTTGGCCATTGATAAGACATTTGATTCAAATAATGCCATATGAATGCAGAGCGCACTCTGGTTTATACTTTGAATTTTAGCAGCAAATAGTACTGTAAGATTAAGAGATTTTTTTTCAAATTAAACTCTTGCTTGCCAAGCAACTTTAAAATGCCAATAACTCATTGCTCTTGGTAATCTCAATATTATGAAATCATTAGAATACATCATTTACTAAACTGAAAAGTTTAAATGCTAACAAGGCATTTAATCGTATATATAGGATTATTTCAATGAAACAATTTACCCATATCAAAAGTACAGGAGAAGATACCAAGAAAAGAAATGCAAACTCGTTGATATGATCTTATAATGCTGAGTTAATGTAGGCATGCTCTTTACATTCTATGAAAAGAGTGTGTTATAATGACAACAAAAAATTATTGTAATATGCTGTTTTTTTGTGTTACTTCTTTTAGAAAGGAATATAATCTCAACTACACAACACATTTCATTCAGTAATATTTATCTATTTAAAGATAGTGCTACTTTGTTAAAAATTATATAATCTCAACTACACGCAACATTTCATTCTGAATATTGAAGGATTAAAAAGTCCGTGGTCAGTGCTAACCCTAATAAACATTATGGAATCCAGTCTCAGAGTATGCATCCATTGATATCACTATCCCATTGCTCTGTAACATTAAATGATAAAATTAATAATAACGTGTTTAGATTTTAAAAGAATGGAATGCCCAACTTTTCTCCAAGTTTTAAACCCATCTTAAATCCAATCTCAGAGATTCTTTCAATTTTTTTTACATTCAATGTGTTCTATCTCATACAAATGAGATCTGAATCACAGTGGTATATTTTAATTGCAACCATCTAGTTATATTTCTTCTTTATTAGTATGCATAAAATATTAACATTTATTATTTGATTTCTTTATAAATCATAGTTTAAATGAGATGAAAATATACTTATATTATCACCATCAGATTAAGAGCAAGATCTTCAAAAAACCATGAAAAGATAAACCGTTTGTAACTATTAAAAACCTATCAAAAAGTCCCGGAAACAAGAAAAGCTGGTAATTAACTAATAAAGTGCCTCAGCATGGACAGCGAAACTCCTAAATTCAGAATCTAACAGCTCCATTAGAAATAATGACATAGAAGAGCAAAAAATACCATGTTAATAATAAAATTTAATGCCTGGCCTTCCCCTTGTATGCCCAAGACAGAAGATAGGACAATCTTCCCCTTGCAACAATTGTGCTAAGCACACATTCTTACATTTATGCTAGACATTTTATCCACTTCTATGCATTTCCTGCTCCTTGCATTATTTTCCGAAAAATCCATATCAAACAGTACTTGCTTGAACAATTCTCTTCTCTTTAGCATGAAAAACACCCAGAAAGAAACACAGCAGCAACTATAATGCATTCTACATCCAGAGTCATAAGCCATTTTTAATGCTGGGAAGCTCAGTCAAGCCAGAGACTCTCCAAAGCTGTTAGTTCAGATGTCCTTATATAACATTTCTCTAATAAAATGCTTGAGAAAAATGATTTGTTTAGCAATATGCACCAATATGTTATGATCAGCAGAAATACTCATAATTTCTTTGGAGTTATCTCGAAGGCATAGAGATCATTGTCATAAATGGCAATAAGACAAGAAAGATCTTCAAAATCTTTGTTTAGATTTTGAAGGTATTCTTTAATATCGCCTACTTTTTTTGTCATATATTATCATTTTTAATTGAATGAAATGAAATGTAAATTGTTATTTATTAGAAAAAAATAATATGTAAGTGGTTCTCAATTTATTGGTGAGATTAAATAATTCACTATGATAATTCAAACTCCACCTAATTCTTGTTTCCACAATCGATGATTGGAATCTAAATAATCAGAAATTTGTAGACTTGAAATAATGCTTGTTTCCTCCGTTGATGATTGCAATCTTCATTCTTTTCAATGTTTTTTCTTGTTTACCACTTATTTGGGCTCCAGTATTATTGAGAAAATCAGCTCATTAACAGAAGATGTTTTTGAACAAATTAAATTGGTATTCCCACGAACATGGACTTTTTAATTTAATAGTAAAGTGCTTAAGACTAAGAGTTGATATTGTTTTCCCTTATGCTCTCTGAATGCATTTCTCAAGTCAATATTGTGTTCCAGATCAACATGAAAGTCCGGGATGGGATTGATATTGTCATTGAATTTGACTAGAGGGCAATGTGAGACAAGAAACCATGATTAAACCAGAATGAGCACTGCATTGAAAATTATGAAAATCTTGAAATATTGATTCTTCGAGCATTGTATAAAAATTCAGCTTCAAAATTGGATTCAACACTTTGAAGTCAACCCATATTCCGATGGGATCATTTTCTATTCCTATAATCAAGCCATTGGTGTAGTGGGGTAGAAGACTAAGCACTACAAGACTTTAGTGAAGTGATTTTTCTTACCGAGTAGCAAAAAGTGATAAATGCTGGCAACGCACGCAATTTGTTGATTATATGCGTTCTTGTTGGGTCCATGATGCGATTTTTGTTAGGGTGCCATCCAAGACTAATGGCTTTTCGCATATTCTTTGTATTATTATTACATAGCATTTTGCAATATTTCTAAAGAATGCTAAGTTCTAACTACTTCATTCATTATCATGGAAGGTGGATTCAACTGATTATATTTTATCAAATAAACTTTTATTGTATTTTTCTGAATGGTTATGATCCTGTATATTATTAATAATTATCAAATTCGTATAGAAATGTGAATGCTTTAACAGTATTTGTTAATTGTGGAGTAAGATGTAATTCATTATTCATTATATTTTAGTTTTTTTAATTTTTTAATTTTGTAGATTAATAGTTATAATAAATTATTAAAATAAATAATTATTAATGTATACTAGAAATATCTTATAATTTTAAGTTTATTAATTATATTTATTTTTTGTTCAATTCAATTGTTATTATTATGTGTTTGAATGTATATTTTGTTAAAAAAAAAGTATATAAGTAAAACAAGATATAATTATTTTGATATTGGCATAGTGTGATCTAATCAGTATATTGCTCTGTGCTCCGTCATTGAGTTGATGTTTTTCAATGTGAAAATTATGTTATAAAAAACTGAGCTCAATAGTAGCGATCTCAATAATTTAAGTTCATTGGGAAGGGACCCTATGTAAATTATCTTTCTAGGCTGGAACCACTAAACACTTATATTTTCCAAAGCAAAGCAAAGAAAAATATAAGTTTTATTTTTACAATATAACATTTCTTCTCCTATATATAAATAAATGTAAAATAATAAAAAGTTTATACTTACATAATTTGCAACAAACCAAAACTAGGATCTAGATATCCTCCTAAAATTGCAACTAACACAATCCATGAACTTAAAATTATATTATGAAATGTAAACACAAGAAAGAGTATAATAGTACATTCCTTAAGCCTCTACCCCATTCTTCCAATTGTTTTAAATTTACCCTTTCAACAATTAGATTATTAGAGACTTCCAACTTCAAAACCTCACCTTTATTCACTTCCATGTCTCCCCACCACCTATATTTGTCCAAATGAAAGCATAGAACATTACCTCTTATTCACCATATCATGAGTTTAGATACATCCATTGTGAATAGAATGTCCTACCACTCCTATCCATCTCTAGTGTAACATTCATGCTAGGTCCATAAACTATTTTCTAATAGAAATTTTACCATTTTCATAAACACATGAGTTTCCCCTAGATCTTGAAACGTATTGAAAAGTAGGGAGGACAAGATATATTTACTCCAAATCAATGATTAACCAATATGAAACTCACAAAATCCATTTAAGGAAATAAACTAGATAAACTACTATGGATTTCCAAAAGACATCGTATTGTCTTTTTCATGTCCTTTCCCATAGAGCACATTTGTGTTAGCCTAGAGAACAAGTCAAAAGGAAATTGCATGTTGAGAAAGTGAGAAAAACATCTAACACAAAACACCATATAGATCAAAGGGATCACTATAGCTTAAATCAAAATATAACTAAATCTATTCGTATTTAATTAGGGTTCAATTTATGACTAGCAAGGATAAAATGAAATAAAATTATATGCAAAAGAATGTTGTTACCAATTTAATATATACACAAGTAAAATTGTTATGATGCTTTATTTTTAATAGCATACTAGTGGGGTTTGAGTTGTAATAGAAAGAACAACTTCACATCTTAAACATTATAACATGCCAATTCCAACAACAATCTACTTTATATTAAAATAAAAAGGTTAAATTACCTTCAAAAATATATTTTATATGTTAATATGAAATAATCTAACATATATTTTCTAAGGAAAATCTGAGGGGAGCGCTGGCCATTTCACGAATTTCGAGGGGAGCCCTAACCCTTTTGCCAACACTACTTTCACTATTTAATGGCTTTAAAAATTACAACATTTTATATTCTAGCCCTATTTTGTATGACCTTGAGACTATCATTTCCTATCACCCATTTTTTTTCCCAATATGTATATTATACTATTATTATCTAAAAATTTACACCTAAACAAAATATGTTTTATAAAAGAATTTATAAATAGTTTATCACAAATTTCACAATAATCTTATTAAAAACTTGAACTTATTGTTTATATATTTAATATATAATTCTAATAATTCTAACAAAATTAAACAGCAAATACCTCAGATCATTTTACTTATCTTCTATTTCTACCAGAATTTTGAACTTTTACAATGATTTCGAAATCTAATACATAGTTGCCCAAATAAGTCTAGATGATCTATAAATCTCCACAATTATAATTTTAAAACACCATAAAAAATAGTCAACCCTAATGCTAACTCACAACTTCCTCTATATCTTTCCTTGCTGTTTCGCGGAAGCTCTACTGTCTTATCAAATATGCTCCACAAGGGCTTATAGTACGTTTGTGAGTAAAATAAAAGGTTTGAAATATGTCAATGAAACCAAAAATAGTAGGCGGAAACCAAGTAATGATAACACATTCCAACATGGAAATCTGCAATATAAACAATAAGTTATGCACATGGACTGACAAGTTGACTTTGATTTATGTTACCACCCACCTCAATGCTGTGAACATAAATATGCATGGTGGGGCTTCGCACCAAATTCTTTCTTCCAAATTGACAATGTCGGACAAGAAGCCATGATTTCACCAAAGTGGGATTTTGTTTTCAACCTTTTCGTAGTTGGAAATTATTGCTTTGCTTCATTTGGATTTAAAGTTGGATCACATGCTTTGAAGTCAAGTCAGTTTCGAGAAGGAAAGCTATATATTCAATTTACAAATCATTCATGCTTATGATCGCAGCGTAGTGGAGTAGAAGATTAATCCCCACAAAAATCGCAATAGTGAGAAAATTGTCGGAGTTTGTATTTTCAACTTATTAAATTTATTAGGTTTAAGAAATTTTATAAAAGAGTAAGTCTTTAGTCTATTGGTGAAGTTGATTAGTTTCAAATAAGTCTTATTGAAATCAAGGCCTCAACAACATAAGTGATGAAGTTGAGATCAATGTTCTATGTAACTTTGTTGAAATTTATAGCCTAATTTTCCAATGAAGAAGTTTCAGCCTAAAACACATATTCTAGTAATTGATAACAACATGAGCACGTGTCAAAGATAAACAACTACGCTGAGACATATGTTACCTACATTGGATTAAAACTAGTGGCTTCTCAGAGTTTTACTAAGATCTAGCTAAAATCAGATTAATTGAATATTATCGATTGTCTTAAGAGATCCCAAGATCCTACTTGGACCATTAAACTTTAATACTTGATTCTTTAATCCTTTTAAAATCCTTCCAAATATATAAGGTTTCACATATATATCATGAGGGAAATTCAATAGGGGATGGATTTTCAAACTTGGTTGTTTTGCAACCTAGTGAGAAACGATGGGGGTGAATGACATCATCCCTCATGAGATCAAATTATAAATCCAAAATGGTGGAAAGGGTTGTAAACCAGGAGGCATTTTTAGAAATGATGGATTTGAAATCCAATCTCATGTGAAGTGGCATAATGAAAAGACTATTCATTATTATGGCATGGTTTCACACATGAATTTATGAGATAAGTTTATTTTCTTTGGTTCATTTTCATGATCGGTTGGCTCCTCTATTTTTCATATGAAGAGATGGTTGGAGACACAGATCATGTCAAGCCTATTATCTATCAAAAATGGCAAGAGAATATAAAAGCTTGGAGCAAATTGTCTACAAGAGGCCTCACTCCCTACATTGAGAAACTACATGGGTCCAATTATCAAGTAACAACGATGCTTGTGGAAGGATGGGAGAAAGGAATTCTAAAATTTTTTTGGCACCAAGCTAGTGATTTCAGAAGAGCATGTAGCAGAGATTTCTTATACTCTAGTCTAGGGCATAATTTTTTTCAAGGATAAGAAGAGTATTGATGAAGCCTTGACAATCTTCTTTGAAAAGAGCAAGAGGGATAAAGTCAAGACAAATTATGATGGTGGGTATTACATGGCTTCTATTAATCCTTTGTGGGCAGAAGTAGCTAAAGTTATTATGAGGTATGTGACATTGGATGGTCATTTTTGTATCTATTTTAGCTATCATTCTATCATTTTGAATCATTTCAAACATGAAAAGTGTATTTCACCACCCTTCTACATTTTATAATCGTTGTCTCATAGCCTTAAGTTGCATAGTAAGAATCTATCACAACCGATTTTACATGATGGTCTTATTTTTCTTATAATGAAATTTTCTAAGGAAATCTTTGTTCAAAACTTCCCAAAAGGGTAGGGCTAAGAAAGATTTTATTTTTAAAAAAAGAACATTTCTTAGTGTTTGACGATGTCCTTTTAGGGGATAATGGTGGGGTTCACTTGGGTAAACTTATAAATCCTAATAAGGAAGCTAAGACCCACCTTAAGTTTGTCATATATGATGATGAAGACTTTGGTTACTCTCTCGATAACTTTTGTTCTAGAATCCTTCATCCCTAGCTTTGATTTGAAAGGCAAAGTGAAAGTGAAGGGTTTGACATGAATTTCAACTAAGGGAAAAGGAAACACCCCTTTAGCCTCCCACTCTCCTATGTGAAAAACTCAAAAAGGATATTTCTCATTGTGAGGATCCTTTTTTGTAGCCTCTAGTCAATAATAAAAATGAATTGGACCTCCAGGTTGAAATTCCCATGGGGAAAGACATTCCTTTGGAAAAAGGTTCATCAGCTTATGTTAGTGTGAACATTGGAAAGAATATCAAGGATAACATGGATGGTCACTTTTCACTACTAACGTCAATTTTTTCAGGGAGTAATTCCCTCAAGGATAGCAGGATGTCTACCTCCAATAACCAAAGTGTTGAAAAAGTTGTTGTCGTGACCCAAGAAATTGTCAAGGGGGTTAAAGGTGTAAAAGAAGATCATGAACAAATAATGAAGTTTTGGAGGATGATATTTCTAAATTCAATGATAAATTGAGGGAAATGGTAGCAGATAACTACATTTCTATGTAGAACACTTCAGATGGACTTATGAAGTTAAATTCATAAGATGAGACTATCCATGGTCTATCAAAGAGTACTATTGATTCTTCGACTTGAAGTGTTAAGTCAAAATAGAAGATTGTGAACTTTGGGGTGTCCTCTATATCTATTCTCAAACCTACCATAAGAATTAAAAGAAAGGATAAGGGTGAGCCGACAATTGATAGTGTGGTCAACAACATATGGGGTATAAATGATGAAGTGATAAAACATAATAAAAGTTTGATAAAAAAATTTTTTGTAAGGTTTCTAGGGCTTGGTGCCTTGTTTTCTATGTTGTTGGTTTTCTATGTCTGGTTAGTTGTTAGTTTCTTTTTAATGGACTATTTTGTTATGTAAGGATTTCAAGTCCCTTCAATTAACCTATTTTCCTTTAATAAAGAAATAACATGATCTTATGAATGATATAAAATAGCCAAAAAAGAAAATAAAATTCATAAAATATTAGAAATTAGCATCCATAAAAAGAAATTTTTATATATAATTAAATTTAATTTTCTATTAAAAAATATCTTGATGTTAAAGATAATTTGTAAACATTCAAATAATAAATCTCAACAGAATTCAACTTCAATCTTATTGAAATTTTTTATTTTAGTTTTAAATATCGACTTAACACATACATACATATATACATACATGCATATATGTATGTATGTGAGTGTGTATTTTTATGGTAAGCAACATAAAAGAGGATATTTCCCAATTCATAACACACATTGGAATACAAAACTATTGGCAAGTTTGATGTGTTGGCATTGTTGTCAACATGTTTGTTATGCAAGTTTTCCAAAGGAACAATATGTTCATAGGAATGGTGACGTGAGGATACTGAAGATGAGAAGTTGCACACCTCAGAAGATGATGCAGAGGATTTTTACTAGGTCCGTGTTAAAGTGCATGTGTTGACATGATGATCTAAGTCATTTATGTGATCACAAATGATGACTAGATACTTTATTTTCTACCAGTGTATCATATTTTTATTTTGTTCTTCATGATGCCTAAGGATGTTCTTGAATTATGTGCCTACTAAGTTGGTGATTTGCATCGATCAAGGTGATGAGATTTCAAGGATTTTCACAGTTATAGGATGTGTTCTTAAGTTCCTTGCCAACATGTCAATAAAATTGATAAAACATTTTATGGTTGATCGAAAAAACATTTTATGGTGATGTTTATGATCTCCAGGTAAATATGAAGGATCTAAGCTATGTTTGGGGAGCATAGTTAGATCAATATCATTGATTTTGGCATTGTGAGATGAAATTTGAAGGTTATATTTTTCCAACATTGGTTGAAGAATTATTTAAGGTTCAAGGGAGAAATTGTAAGTGCGGATGTGAGTGCACAAGAGAAGGATTGATTGCAGATATCAAGTATTTCTTGTAAAGGATTATTGTAAATCTAATGAAGGTTAATTTGATCATATAAAAGGAGTTAGAGATAGTTGAAACATATATCTAATTGTACTTCAATGGAACTGACAAAGGCATAATTCGATGTTACTATAAAATTTAGAAATTCATTAGATTGTGTTCTGATTTGTGTTTGTAAGGTGAAAGTCTTCCTTAGAGTTGTAGCCCAAGGCTTATTGAGAAGTGAGATCTGAAAAGTGTTCCTAAAATCACGTGCATTCTAAATTTGTAATAAGCTTGTGCCTTTAGGATGAGTGGGCTAAGCTTTCTGCTAGGGAGGACGAATATTGGAGATAGAAGTCTCGTGAGCTATGGTTACAACTTGGTGATCATAATACCAAGTTTTTTCATGCTTCATACAAACAAAAGAAAGTAGTTAAGACTATATTTTCCATTAAGGATGACTCTGGTAATGTATTCTCTGATGTCAAAATTATTCAACAAGAAGGGGTTAGATTTTTTTTGAATCTTTTTTCCCCTCCAACTGCTCCACTACCAGATGATGATAGGGTGAATGATCTCCTCAATGTGATCCCCCCTCTTGTCACTTCTCAGGATAACCTTGTGTTATTGGCCCCTTTCACCCTCTCAAAAGTCAGATTTGTTGTCTTTTCATTATCACCTGACAAAGCTCCTGGTCCAGATGACTTTACTGTTCTTTTTTTCCAAAAAAAATGGGATGTAATCTATTTTGACCTCTTGGCTGTGTTGGAGGAATCCAAAAAGAACTCAGCTATGTTGAAGTGCTTCAATGCAACAAATCTTGTTCTTATTCCCAAAAATAGTGACCCTCGTACCTTTGTTGACTTTTGACCAATTTCCCTCTGCAATACCATTTATAAAATTATCACTAAAGAAATTTATTTATAGTTGAAACACATCATCCCAAGAATTTTTTCTTCAGAGCAAGGTGGTTATGTTCCTGGTAGGGAAACTATAGATGGAGCTCTTCTTTCTCATGAAACCTTACATTCTATTAAACAACATTCCATTCCTTCATTTTTTATTAAATTGGACATGATGAAGGGTTATGATAGACTCAATTGGTCATTTATTATTCAAGTTTTACTCAAACCTAGTTTTTCTAAGAAATGGTGTAAGTGGCTTAAGGCCTATATATGTGGGGTCAATGGAAGTTTAGTTAGTTTTTTTACTTCAACTCAAGGAGTCAGGCAAGGTGATCCTTTTCCCCTCTTTCTCTTCATCATAATGGCTGAATTTTTGAGCTGATTCATTAATGTCTGTCATACCTCTGGGCTCTGGCTTGTTGTGCACATTGATGGTACTTCCATTTCAGTCACACATTCTTTATTTTCTAATGACACCCTCTTATTTGGTAAAGCCTCTATTCATGAGGATAAATAAGTTAAAAAGGTTTTGGATATTTACACCTATGTTTTGGGTCAGAAAGTCAACACTCAGAAATTAAAAATCTATGTGTTCAATACAAATCCTAGGATTTCGAATAGAATTGTTTAAAATATCTTAGGATTTTCCTTAGATGAGTTTCCTTCTACTTAATTAGGGATTCATTTCTTTATAGGGTCTAATAAACCCAACTTCTAGCAATCGGTCACAAATCGTATTAAATCCAGGGTAGTGACTTGGAAAGCTAGGTGGCTTTCACTTTCTGGTAGAATCCTCCTCATCAAATATGTCTTATCATTTATTCCTAACTACTATATTTTAGTACTACAAGCACCAAAATCAATTTTTAATCAAATTGATAAATTGATTCAGGAATTCTTGTGGATGGCTAACATGATAGGCGATAAGAAAATTTCTTTGATGTCCATTTTGGATATGTCTTTCTCCCTACCTACTGGTGGTGTGGGTCTCCACAATATACTGAACCCAATATTAAATGGTGTTGTCTAATGCAAGAAAAGTATATGGATAACCTAGATTCATCTAGAGTCATTTCTGTTCTTGACCCTCCTAGAGGATCTACCATTTGGGACTTCATGATGAAATCTAGGCACATTGTCATGTCCTTTGTGTCTTGGGAGGTCCATAGTGGAGAGGCGGTCAAATTTTGGCTTGATTCGTGGAATGGCTTGCCTCCCTTACACACTTTTGATCCATTCCATGGCATTTGGGAGGTGGCTTCTCTACATTAGGGTTTCAAGCTAGTTAACTATGTATCTATTGTTCATACTCATTTGGGATTGGTAGTATGGAAAGACTTTAATGCACTTCATATTGATCCCCAAGATACTACTTCTTCTAATCATTTTCTCTCTAATCAAATTGGTGTCCTATCCAAGGATTATGATAGACTTTTTTGGGCTCCATCTCTGGATGGTAAGTACTCCATTAAGTTTGGTTATAATATGGCTCAGTCTTGTCATGATAATAGGATAAATAAAAGAGCCTATCTCTTTTGTTGGCACAATTCTATTTTACCCAAAGTAGGTTGTTTTACATGGCTAGTTTTGAGAAATCGTGTCCTTACTAGTGAAAGGTTGTCTAGGCTTAATATTGCGGATGTATTCCAATGTGTGCTTTGTAGTCAAGTCCTAGAGTCGGTTGATCATCTTTTCCTAAATTTCCCCTTTGCCCAAAATTGTCGGCAGTTTGTTATGCATAAGTTATGTATTTCTATGCCTCTCCCCTCGTCCATATGAGATCTATTTCAATCGTGGCCAACATTGTTTTCCAATTCCATATTTTCCTACATTTGGATTTTTACTCCTTCTTTGGTTATGTGGTATATTTGGTGGGAAAGGAACAAACAGATTTTCTGCAGTTATTCCTCCTTGGAAGTCATCTTATCTAGGCTTTAGAAGTCCATCACTGAGGTTACTAATGCTTATACCCTTAATTTTAGGGGTAATCAGGGCTTCTCATCTTGGGATAGCTTTATTTCAAATAATTGGAAGGGTTTGGTATTCCCTTCTCTTCATTTTCCTCTTTGTCCCAAAGATAGGTTACAATCCAGAGCCTTAGTTAAATGGACCCCTCCCCAAGTTGGTTTTGTTAAGCTTAACTTTGATGGCTCTTGGAAGGGCAATTTGGAGAAGTCTAGAATTGGTTATGTTCTTCAAGATTGTCATGGATCTACTGTCTTTTTTGAGGCTTGCCCTATTCCTCTAGGGAAAAGCAATTTGGCAGAAGCTTATTCATTATTATATTGTCTTACTATTGCAAAAAAATTGAATATTAAATCTCTCTATATAGAGGCAGATTCTTTTGTGATTATTAATGCTTGTATCAACTGGTGTTCTTTCTCAAGGCATATTCATTATTTTTTGATGCAAATTTGGTCCCTATTAGATTCTTTTAGTGATTTTTATCTAACCTACATATATAGAGAAGGCAATAGCCTAATGGATTTGCTTGGAAACTTAGGTGTCGAGGATCATCTTTTATCATTTCCTTCTATCATAGTCTCCTTGACTTCCCACCTTGTTATTTTTAACCTAATTAACTTGGAAACGGTCAATTAGTTATCTTATGGCTCTACCTTCTCCATTGACCACCATATTTCTAGCTCTTACTTTAAATTCTATATCCTTTGGTCTTTGTAATTTTTTCATAATGTGGGGATTTTAAATCTTTGCTACCTCATAGATCTTCATGATTAGAATTGGCTAGCTGGTGTACTTCATATGTCTTGAAATGTCTATAGAGTGATTGTGGGATTTTTGATTTGCATGTCTTCAAAATATTTTACAATAAATGAGGGACCTTTTAGCTTCATGTGTTATTTCTCAATTAGTACATATATTTGGATGTTTTAATTACTAATCTGCAGGTTGGAATTTGATTTACGTCATAGCTCTGATGCCCTCTTTTGTAGCATGCGAGTATGACATTGGGTAATATCCAATTTTATTTGGCATTATCATTTTCATGTACAGTTTTCTATAGCTAGTAGCTTCCTTTAATCACTTCTATAAGTGGGAGATTGGTATTTATGATTGGCTTTGTTCGAATGATTTCTCACTCTTTACTAGGTCTATTTATTTCGGTCCCTTCCTTTTAAGCTGATCACTATTTCTTGAAAATCCCCATTGTCGTATATCACTTCCTTCTATATTCTTCCTTATAATCATGGTTGTAAGTAGATTTTTTGATGAATTTAGACCTTTTAACTTGTGAGTTTATTTGTCTCCTACTGAACTTAAATTTCCATTCGAAGGTAAAATATCTGATGAATTTTTGGAATCTATGTTTATTATACATTGTCCCAAATGTTGTAGATGTATTTGGAGGCTCATTTGTGAATCTTTTTTATCACCACAGTTTAAGAGGATCATCTTCCCATCCCAAATTGATTCAATTTTCTTCTCTATCCTACTTGATCTATCCTAGTCTTGGTCTTTGTTGTTCCATATTGTAAATTGGGTTATTGTGCCACGGTTTCTTCAAAATAATAGTTTTCTTTCTATGGTGCAAGGATATAATTTGTGGTAGGGTGATGCTCATATTGGTGGAACATTCCCATGCTAGTTGTTTTATAATTCTAATAAGTTCATTATGATGTTAACAACTTTTAAGGATTGTCTTGCATCCTCTACTATTGTGCCACTTGATCATGTTCTTAACATAATTTCCTTTGATGTGGAGTTTCGGGGTAAGGCCTTTTCCAAAACATATGCTTTTCTCAGGTTAATGTCCCATTCTCATGCTATTATTTTGACTAACTCGGCTCCTAGTACAGATTTTTCATTTGTGGGTAGTAATGATGTGTCTCATAATCTCTTTGGTTCTTAGGATGCTTCTTTGTATTCTTCAAACCCATGTATTGGTGAATCCTCCTCTCCACCTGTCTTCTTTACAGTTGCTTTAGGTTTGGAAGCATTCATGCACATTGAGGTAGATAGGCTTTGGAATTCTCTATTCCTCTCTCCTCCTTCACAATTGGGGAGTGGGGGTCTATATCATGATATCTGAATTTTTTATATATTTTTGGGCCAACATCTTTTTGCAAGTTCTCTCATTTTACATCTTCATTGTAGCTATATATGTCTCTATGTTGTGTGGTTATTAAAGAGGAAGGATGGTTTCTTTGGCCAAGTATATTGTGTGTCTATTAGATCTTCTTCGACCAATTTCTAAATAGCTCCAGTGAAGGTCTCTCTTGGTTGATGGAGGGCTAAGTTTAGGTTTCCTTCTCTCTATCCATTGTTATTGGATCTACAAGGTGGTATTCATTTCCAAATTTTTATCCTGGATGTACTGGACCTCTTTTTGTATTGAGGTTGTTCTCTAAATTCATGAATGTATGCATGTTTGTTGTATCTTGGGGATAAGTTTTAAAATTGTAATTGGGCCACTTTATGGTTTTGGGTCTTGGGTAGCTTAGGTATTTTGATATAGATTAAACTCTATTGTACTTTGTAATATGATGGGTAACGAACAAAGTTTTTCTTTTCTGTTTCTTTTCTCTAGGAGCCCTTTTGAACTAGTTTATTATTATATAAATATAAAGTTTTGCCAAAAAAAATAATAAGCTTGTGCTTGTAACAATGTATTAGCCTTTTTGTGGGTTTCATCCTCACCATAGTTTTCACCCTAATTTAGGTTTCCATGATAAAAATACGTGTTATGTTTTTTTGATATATTTTTATTTCTATCTACATGCTTTACATATTGAAAATTAGTGATAAGAATTTAAGTGATTAAGGGTTTCAAGTTTTAAGGGTTTAAGGGTTTGAATCTTTAAGTGTTTTAGGTCAAAGATGATGATATTGATTCTGGGGATGAGGATACTAATTTTTATGATGAAGCTATTAATGTTGGATATTGCTAATGCATGGGAGGTGATTGAGACATTTAATATGTTTAATCATTACGTTACTAAATGGGCACTCATACTGTTGTCATTTGTGTTTTGTCACTAATGTCAACATATGTTTCTATGAAGGAACCAGACTGGTAATCATAGTGTACGAATGTTTCAGATGCTATGAAGTTCTAAATAAGAGTTTAGGTGGATGTTGTGATCTTATATCTAAGATCACATCATTATATGTTTCATATTGAGGGAGATACAAATGTTTTAATGAAGACTGGTCACTGGACTGTGACAGTGAGAATTGATAGAGTTAGTCTCTGGGTTTTTGGTATATCTTTCAGAGGATTTGGATTCAAGGTATGTGAGCTTGAAGGATGATAGATAGGGTAATGAAGGATATTAAATGGTCAATGCAAGGTACAAAATGATTGGTGATGTTAGATATGGGGTATGTTCTGGTGATGGCTTATTATGAAGCTGACTTAGGAAATGAAGCATGTGTTTTATTTGGCGAACAAAAATTAAGGATGTCGGTCCTTAATTTTTGTAATGTAATCATCATAGAATTTTCCTAGATATCGTGTGTATCTTAGCAAGGGTTTATGTAATTTTTTGTAATTAGGAAAGCCTCGTGGGCCGACCTAATCATCGTAAATTGTAATAAGGTATATATGTAGAGTCTTTTCTTTGGAAAAGATATGGATGGAGTGTATGTGATATAAAGAGGTTGAAAAAGATGTGAGCTTGTGTCTGTTGTATGTAGAGTAGAGGTTTATTGGTGGACTTCATTGGAATGGATCAAGCGAAGATAGTTGCTGGAAAACAGTTTAAAAGATTGTGTATTTCTTTATATACACCTGTTGCAAACTAGTGAGTTCTGAAGGTGGATTTAAGCTTCTTAGGGCAGTGAGCCCTCCTTTTTGTTCTTAACTCCTAATAGGGTCTATCCTCTAACAAGGAATATGTACTGTAATGTTTTAATAAGCTCCTAACAGGGCTATATCTTCTAACAAGGATAACTATACTCTCAGTGCATCATTTGTGGATGCTAATTCCCATTGGGGTTTTTACCTTTAACAAAGTTTCCCCGAAACCAAAATATTGTGTTATTGTGTTGGCATTCATTATGTTCATTGGATCTGATATTGTGGAGCTTAAATTTTAAAGTTTAATATTCTGTTATACAACTGATTCACCCCTCCTCTTAGTTGTATTGTGGACTGTTATTCCTAACAATTAAGCCTATAGATTTTACGCCTACCAGTTTCTTTATTATTGACAAAGAAGAAGGTATTATGTCTGATGATTCTAATCCTAGTAGTTATTTCATTGTTATTAAATAATATGATTCCAAATCTAAAGATTATATGCATTCTAGATCTACTAATTGTATTGTTGAAGAGAAATCCCTAGCAGCACAAGTTGTTAGAAACGATGAATGGGTTATAGATAGTGATTTCTCTTACCAACTGGCTAGCAATAAAAGTAATTTTGTGAGCCTTGATAATTATGATGGTGGAATGGTAAGATGGGGAGATAAAATCTACAGTAGGATTAGAGGTGGAGACTCTATTTCTCTAGATGGAAAGAACAATACAGATGATCAAAGTTATATGTTGAAGGTTTGAAACATAATATTCTAAGTGTTGGAAAATTGATGAACAATGGTTACAAATTTATTTTCAAGAATGATGCATGCAATATATTTAATAAATTAAGAATGGAGATAGAAATAGGTGTAAAGACAAGAGGTAACTTATTCCATTTGAATACTAGTCTAAGAATTTTCTTGACAGCACAAGTAGATGAAATTTGGTTATGGTACAAGAGGTTATGTCATGTAAATTTTGATCTAACATTGTGGCTATAAGTTCTACTTCTTCTCTTAGAGAAATTCCTAGTGAAGAAAAGTGTCAGTACTACTTGCAAGGAATTCCAATTGGGTAGGCAAATAAGGGTTACTTTTAAATCTAAATCTAAAAACTCTAATGGTTTTCTAGATCTTGTTCATACTAATTTTATGTGGTCCTACTAGAACAAGAATTTTACAAGATGATAGATGATATATGTTTCTTATTTATGACTACCGAAGGATGGTAAGGGTGACCTTTTTGAAGGAGAAGTCGGAATATTTTCAAAAGTTTAATATTTTCAAGTCCATTGTAGAGATTAAGAAAGGAATAAATTTGAAGTGCATGAGATTAGACAGAGGAGGTGAATTCACATCAGGTGAGTTCAATTAATTTTGTGAGAAGCATGGAATAAGAAGATAGTTTTTTTCTTCGTGGAACCCATAATAGAATGGTGTGGTAGAAAGGAAGAACAAGTCAATTCTAGACACTGCTAGAACTATGATGCTTGAAGAGAATATTCTACAAATTTTATGGAGAGAAGCTATAAGTACTATAGTATATACTCTTAATTGAGTATAGATAAAAAGGAACACCGGTAAAACACCTTATGAACTCTAGTATGGAAATGTGCCTACTATCAAGTATTTTAGAATTTTTGGTAGTAAATTCTACATTAAGAGAGATGAAGACATATGAAATTTTGATGAAAGGAGTGATAAAGGTATATTATGTGGCTATTCTACCAAGAGAAATGCATATAGGGGTTACAACAAGAGGTTAAAGAAGTTGGTAGATAATACCAATGTGAAGGTGGATGAAAGGTTTGAGATTTTATCCAAATCTAGAAAATATGATTTTGATGATCAAGGTTCCAGTGGTAATCAAACAAGAAAACAACCAATTTAGACTCAATCTTCAAGTGGTTCGATAAATGTAAATGATGATTCTTACACAATTAGAGAATAGGAAGAATAGCGACCTACAAGAAAGAAGAAGACACCAAGGTATGTGAGGATAAATCATTCTAAAGATAAAATTTTAGGAGATAGGAAAGAGTTGTTCAAACCAAGAGAAGAATTTTTGAAGACTAGATTTTCTTAATATCATAAGTTGATCAAATTAATGATGAGGGGACCAAGGCTATTAAGGAAGATATTGTGACTACAAATGACCATAGAGAGACACCCAAGATCAGAGCATCCAAACTTGAGGTATTTCTTTAAAATGATAACAATGGTGTTAGACTTGTGAAGGGAGAACATTCTAAATATGGTCAAGACAAGCCCAAAACCAAAATAGAAAAGAAGAAATCTAAGATGAATTCTACAATATTCCCTAAAACTCATAAATTCAAAGGTAAGTACTTTTCTTGTGGTAATAGTGGTCATAAGGTTTTGAATTGAAGAAAGAAAAAATATTTTTCTAGATGTAAAAGGCATAATATATGTAGTGGTGTGAAAAAAATAAATGATATTATGAAAAGGAAAAAAATGATATGTCCTTGTGGTACAAGAAAGAAGAAAGTGAACAGAAGAATTTTATACACTTTAGATGTAATATATCTATACACAATAATAAATATTATAGAGACAAAGTGGATACTTGTGGTTTAGTAGGAATAGACAAAGATGTGCTAAAGCGTGATGAGGATGAGAAGTGGGAAGTGAATAGGAAAGGTCAAACTAACAAGGAAAAGAGAAAGGTGACATAGGAAAAGAGAAATATGACAAAATAAAGGAGAAATATGAAAAAGGAAAAGAGAAGACAAGAGAAGATAAATGATAGAAGTGTAAGAAGAAGTCAAAGAATAAGAAGAGTAAACACAGTGCAAAAAAAGGATCTACACTTGCTCATACTAGAGGAAGATTAGGGGCAATTTCCCTTTCTAATAAGAAATAATATGTAGAGAACTGCATCAATCCGATATACTTCAAAGGAGATATATTTCACATTGTATTGGTGTTTTAGATGGTGTATTATGTTTAGTGGTTCAAACCATGGTAGGTTGTGATTAAATAGAGTAGAGAGAGAGAGAGATACTTTTGTCATTGATTTCAAAGGGGAGAGAAGAAAATGTGAAAAATAAACTATATAGTTTCACATAAGAAAGAGGTTCAGCTATGGTGAAGAGTGCATATATAAGGGGGAGTAGCTAATGGATATAAGAGTATATAATCATATTGGAACTGAGGGAAGATTATTCCCAAGAGGAGAAGAGAAAGAGAAAAGACAAAGGATTTCCTGAAGGAATATGTATTAGAGAGACTCTGAAAGATAATTATGGATGTTGTTGGTAGTATCGTTGATTATCTTTATATGATTAAGATTATGTTGGTTTCTAATTACATTATGTGTTTTTCACATTACATGTTTCCATCAACACCAAAGGGGGGTATTGTTGGCATGTTTGATGTGTTGACATTGATTTCAACATGTCTCTTATGTTGATTTTCTAGAGGAATAGTGTGTTCAAAGGAATGGTGAGGAGAGGATACTAAATATGAGGAGTTGTGCACCTCAATAAATGATGTAAATGTTTATTTCTAGGTCCATATCAAAGTGCATGTGTTGATGTGATGATCTAAGTAGGTTATATGATCACATATGATGACTAGATACTTTACTATCTACCAGTGTAACAGAGTTGCAGAGATTGGATTTGTGTATGTGCTCAAGATGAGATCTTTGGTTGCACAACTAGGATTATGTCTAGGACATGGAGATGTGTCTTTAGTTCAAAGGGCTAGTGATTCTAAAGGTCCACAATGTATTTATGGTGCTTTAGTTGAAGAGGTCAGTGTCCTTAATGGGTGGAAAGTATTGCTGACAAAATTGAATGATGTGGATGGGTCAAATATTTATTTTTTCCTTCATAATGCATTAGGATGTTCTTGAATTATATGCCTACTAATTTGGCATTTTGTATCAATCAAGGTGATGAAATTTGAAGGATTTTCCCAGTTATAAGAGGTGTTCTTGTTTTCTTGTCTGACATGTAATGAAAATTGATGAAATGTTTTATGGGCGATCAATAAAACATTTTATGGTGATGTTTATGATCTCGAGGTAAATATGAAGGATCTAAGTTATGATTGGAGGACCTACTTGGATGAGGATAATTGATTTTTGTTATAGATATGAGATGAAATTTGAATGTTGGTGTTTGGAAACTTTGGTTGATAAAGTGTTTAAGGTTATAGGAAAAGATTCTAAGCGCATGTGTGGTTGTGCAAGAGAAGGATTGATCACAAAAGCTAGGGATTTCTTGTGAAGAAGTTTTGTAGATCTAGTGAGGGTTAAATTGTTCATCTGAAGGAGTTAGAAAGAATTGAAATGGATATATGATTGTAGTTCAATGGAACTAACCAAGGCATAATTAGATGCTACTATAGAATTCATAAATTCATCAAATTGTAGTCTGATTTTTATTTGTAGGGTGAAAGTCTTACTTAGGTTTGTAGCCAAAGGATTAATGAGCACTGAGCTCTAGGAATTGTTCCTAAATGTGTGTGCATTCCATATTTGTAATAATATTGTACTTCTAACAAGGTATTATTTTTATTGTGGGTTTCATCCCTAGTGTGATTTTGATGCAGGTGCATTCTAGGGTACTTGGTGAATCTGCATGGTGGTGTGTTATTTTGGTTCTATGGTACTCGGTTGCAGCTTTAACTGACGGTCTCAATTATTGAAGGAAGCTCGGTCACTGAAGGAACTCAATGAAACTTCTTGCACTTGGTGGAACTTGTGCTTGATTGTTTCTCTAGTGCTCGGTTGTTTTGGTTTACCGATTGGAGTTCTTGGTGGTTTGGTTGGCTGACTTGGTGCATTTATTGTTGGTATCTTTTGTTGTACTCTCCTATGTAGATCTTGAGGCCGACATGGAGAATTAAATGTTTGTAAGGCTATTTGAGAGCCGACTATTGTTGCATTTAATATTTGTTTGTAATGGGATCTGACTTGGCTTAGGAGTTAATTATGTCATCCAGCCAGCTTGTGGTTGAAGATTAGTATTTAAGGAGTGTTTAGGTAGTTGTTTAGGGAGGAGATTTTATCAGATTTGGGAAGATAGAAGGATAACATTTTGGATCTTGCAAGATCTTGAAGATCAGATTGTTATCTGATAGTTTGCAATAGCAGAGATAGTGGCTATTTTCTTGGAGACAAGGAGATTTCTTGGAGGCTTGCAAGCTCAAGTTTAGATATACCTTAGGGTTTCCATCAATTGTTGATTTGTTTCAGAACTAGACTAGCTAGAGTTGGATTGGATCTTCATTGATCTTACAGAACTATTTCTTGATTGTATTTGGCCCTAACCCAGAAGGCCTTACATCCTGACATATTACTAAAAATTTAGTTGAAAACATTGTCTTGTTGTGTAATTCTACATTGTGGTATTGGCTACTTGTGAGGACTATCCTTAATTGGATTCTCCTTGCCTATCCTATGTCAGGTGGTATCAGAGCTTGAAGATCTTGAGTGTGTAAACCGATCTATGGTTGAGGTTGTTTGCACCAGGACCTTGTTGGTGACTTATTGCTTTTGGTTTTCAAAAATCTTGAAGGATGCCTCCTAGAAGATTGGACCCTAGAGAAATTGTAGATCTCTGTGATGTTGTGGAATCAAAGATTACAGAGAAAGTTAAAGTTGATTTTAGATTTGAGATGGAATCGATGAAGAATGATATGATCGCTGAGGTCATGAGAGCTATTGTTGGTATGCCAAGGAATCTTGGTACTAATGATGGTTATGAGGAAGGTGGTGAAGACTTTGAAGCTATTGGATCTAGTGGTGATGACTGGAGAGATAGATCTGGTGAAGATAGAACTGGTAGGTTACATAGAACTGGAGCTCTGTTAAGTACTAGTTATCGAAGGGAAGTTTCTACTTTCTATGTTATTTGAGACCCAAGGACTTGATTGATTAGATTGGTGAATTAGAAGACTTCTTTGAGCTAGAAGAAATTGAAGATCCTCTTCAATTACTTGATTGGCATAGACTAAGTTGAAAGGACATGCTGCTCTTTGGTGGAAAGAATTACAAAGAGATAGAGAAGATGAAGGTGAAATGAAGATCAATCGATGGAGGTTGATGGTGACTAAATTGAAAGCTAAGTTCATACCTACTAACTATGAGCTTGAATTTTTTAAGAAGTTGCACAATCTGAAGAAAAAATATTTGACTATGGAGGACTATACCAAGGAGTTCTATAAGTTGACTATTCAGTTTGGACACAAAGAACTTGGTAAAGAAAAAGTAGCTCAGTATGTGAATGGTTTGAGATTTAATATTCAAGATGATCTTGGTATGTTGAAGATTGATTCGATTGAAGGTTCTTATCAGTATGCTCTGAAGGTAGAAGATAAGTTAAAAAGGAGACAACATAGTAATCCTTGAGGGAAGGAGAAAATTGATCACTTGGTGAAGGATAAACTGGCTATTGAAGATGAACTGAAACCTGTGGAATTGAAGAAGAAGACATGTAGAGTTATCTTTAAGGGTACTTATTATAATTTTGGTGAATAAGGACATTGTTCTTTTGAGTGTACACAAAAGAAGCTTGGTGACTAATAGACTGCTATGGTAAATGAGAACATTCAAAATGAACCTAAATTTGAGAACTTGTTGGTTCAGAGAATATTGTTCGGTGCAAAGGAAGAACCTTGTCAAAGGAGTAATTTGTTCAGGACTCAATGCAAGTCTAGAGGTAAACTTTGTGATGTAATTGTTGACAGTGGTAGTACTGATAACCTTTTTGCTGAGGACATGGTTCAGAAACTTGGTTTGAATAGAATGAAACACCCTCTTCCTTATAAGATTGGTTGGTTTCAAAATGTTCATGCTCTGGAATTGAGGGAGCAGTGCTTCGTTGATTTTCAAATTGGCTAGTATAAGGATCTTGTGTTGTGTGATATTGTGGAGAAGAATAGTTGTCGTATATTTCTTGGTATACCTTGGGAATATGATTGTGTCAAGAATGTGTTTACTATTGAGAAGAATGACAAGAAGTTTTCCCTGATGCCTTTGTTGGATACAACACTTGGTAGGAGAAGTCTGAGTATTGGTAGCCGACTTGAGTTGGTGGATCCTGAGAGGAATGATGATCACTATGGAGAAAAGACTTGTGTGTTATCAAGGAAAAACTTGAAAAGATAGAGGAAACTGAAGTGGAAGAGTATGCAAGCATAAAAGTTGGAGGACATGTATGTGAAGAACCAGTTGGGGTTTATGAGCTGAATCTCAGAAGATGTTCTTCTAGCCTATGAGAACATATTTTTGAACCTGGAGTATCTAATGTAGGGGCATTCTAGGGTACTTGGTCAATCTGCATGGTGGTGTGTTATTTTGGTTCTATGGTACTTGGTTGCAGCTTTAACTGATGGTCTCAGTTATTGAAGGAATCTCTATCACAGAAGGAACTCGTTAAAACTTCTTGTGCTTGGTGGAACTTGTGCTCGGTGATACCTCTATTGCTCGGTGTTGCTTGGCTTGGTTAGTTGCTTCATTGGTGCTTGGTTGTTTCTCTAGTGCTCGGTTGCTCTAGTTTACCGACTCAAGTTCTTGATGGTTTGGTTGGCCGACTTGGTGCATTTATTGTTGGTATCTTTTTTTGTATTCTCCTATGTAGATCTTGAGGTCAACCTGGAGAATTAAATGTCTATAAGGCTATTTGAGAGCTGATTGTTATTGCATTTAATATTTTTTTTTAATGTGAGCCTACTTGTCTTAGGAGTTAATTATGTCATCTAGCTGACTTGTGGCTGAAGATTAGTATTTAAGGAGTGTTTGTGTAGTTGTTTAGTGAGGAGATTTTATCAGATAGAAGGATAACATTTTGGATCCTGCGAGATCTCAAAAATCAAATTGTTATCTGATAGTTTGTAATAGCAGAGCTATTGGTTGTTTTCTTGGAGACAAGGAGATTTATTGGAGGCTTGCAAGCTCAAGTTTAGATTTTCCTTAGGTTTTCCATCAGTTGCTGATTTTTTTTAGAACTGGACTAGCTGGAGTTGGATTGGATCTTTGTTGATCCTACAGAACCATTTCTTGATTGTATTTGGCCCTAACCTAGAAGGTCTTACAGCTAGGCATATTAATGAAAATTTAGTTGAAAACATTGTCTTTTAGTGTAATTATTCATTGTGGTGTTTGGATGCTTGTGAGGATTGTCCTTAATTGGATTCTCCTTCCATGTCCTGCGTCAGATTTTCACCCCTAATTTGGGTTTCCACAATAAAAATATTTGTATTATGTAGTGTTGATGTTTTCATATTTGTGTTTACATTTTTTTAAATTGAAAATTAGTAATAAGGGTTTAAGTGATTAAGGGTTTAATGGTTTGAAGCTTTAATTATTTTAGGAGCAAGTAAGTCAAGCCCCCCTCCTCCTCTCAGTTGCTTGTTTCCTATTTCCTACATAAACCACTTCAAAGTAAATCACATTGGCACTACCTAATGATAAGGGTGATAATGAAAGATTTAAACTTCTTACGACTTTTATTTCTTTATTTCTAAGATTCAAGAAAGAGAGAGAAGGTGACAATATACAAGAAACTAAAGAGTAATAGGTCAAATTTAATAATATTGAAATAATAATATACAAGGAGAAGAAGAAAGGATTAAATAAATCTAGAAATAAAATGAGGGAAATAAAACTTTAGATCTATTTTTTATTATTGTCAGTCTCAAAATGAGTAGTAATTGTACATTTATAACATAGAGACCTATAGCTTTTTATGCCTAAAATTTTACTATGAAAAGGGATTGAAATGTTTCCAAGATCACCATCTACATGGGAACATGTTTTGAAACTCACCATGTACCTAGGGTTTTTGGCAAAAAAATTCACAGAAGGTTTGTCTCAGTCTTGAGAAGGATCCTCTAGCTTGACATCTTGATCCATGGTATTCTACACCTATAAATATAAGATTTTTTTTATGTGTGTGTGGCTATATAGGAGTTTTCCTTAGTCAACCCTTTGTTTTGGTGATTCTCACCTCCACAAATAGCCAATATGAAAGAGATAATGTGTAGTGCTCATGAATATAGAGAATGTATAAATTTGAAACCATAATAGGAAACCATACCCAATACTAGAAGGAAGAGTACAATCCAATCATTAGTTGGTGATCTCCTATCCATCATCATAATCAATTTGTGTCTTCATTATGTTGATATGATATTTGAATTCTCTAATTCTTGAAGATGAAGGTAAATGCTTGCTAGAAGTTGTTGTAGGCATGATTTACAAGTCCTCACTTCATGGGACATCTTCAAATTAGGGCATCAACCTTGAAATTTATTTTATCATGCAAAAAGGAAGTATGAGGGATTATTTTATACAAAATTAAGAGGTAGATTTATGCATGCCAACCAAAAATTTAGATCCTCCACAAAAACCTTGACATGAGACCCTTCCCCAAATTTGGGCTCAAAATCTAGGGGACATTTCACCAATGGTGATGTATTTCCTACCCTAAATAGACAAAAAATTAGTTTGTGGGTCCTAGACAATTAACGGATGTGGAATTCAGAGATACAACTCATTACGATATTGGGACAACATTCTGAGGCTTCAAAAATTCAAATAGGGTCTAGGAGGTGAAACAACTTATGTGACTAGAGGAAAATGGAGGATAACACTTATAAATAAGGGCCTACCTCTGAACAATTTTGAAGGGATTAGATATTCGAATTTAGGTATGTATTAAGTGTAATCATGAAGTCCTAATATGCAATTTATAATGAGAACACACTAAGGTGGGTACTAAACAATAATGAAATTATAGCTCACTTAGGTGCTTATAATTTAAAATGATACATTTAGCCCCCAATTTAGCGTATGACACTATGTGCATATGAAAGCTAGAGTATAAGAAATTAGTAAGGAAAAGGATATACCAAAGCCCCTAGTATGCAATTCCTACAAGAAAATTTTAGGAATCACTATCTGCAAAACTATATGTCAATGAAAAACTATAATCACCTAGGGCTTACTAATATAATGATGAAATTTTTGGGTAGCTATATGGCCCCATATTTCATCTTGGTATTAACAAGGTGAAATATGGAATCATGTATAATTCAATAAACATTGAATCTAAATATTTTTGATAAATCCTTATGAACTCAAAACATTTCATAAAGCATTTAGATAGCTAGGAATTGAGTCAAAATTCTAGTGCAATAAATAGTGTGGAAATCAAAGCTTTCTAGCTCAAGTTATGACTGAATGATCGAATGCATGTATTAAATGACCTAAAAGAGTTAAGTAAAAAAGTGAAAATGTAACATAAAAGTGACTTTAAATAAGAGGATTACCTTTGTGAAAGAGCCATTTTCATTTTTACCTTTTTCTTGTGCTTATGAAGGAGGAAGAAGATGTCAAGGATAAATTTGATTGGGCCCATGTGGAATGAGAATCTATGACATGTCATGGAGAATGAGACAACCCTCAATGAGGTATTCCCTAAGATCAAGTCTTCTTGAATACTTGACCTTAACCTATTTATGTAATGGGCACCCTTC
>BSBK01014873.1:0-68032 GCA_027943335.1 Chamaecyparis obtusa | reverse complement strand
GTATATATACATACATATATGTACATATATACATATATACATATATGTACATGTATATATATATATATATACATACATACATGTATATATACATACATACATACATACATACATACATACATACATACATATATATATATATATATATATATATATATATATATATATATATATATACATATCTACATATATGTACATATATACATATATGTACATATATACATATATACATATATGTACATATATATGTATACATATATACATATATACATATATGTATATGTATATATATACACATACACACACACACACATATGTGTGTATATATATATATATATATGTGTGTGTGTATATATATATATGTATATAGGTATATATGTATAGATAGGTATATATATGTATATATATATAGGTATATATATATGTATAGCTATATATATATATATATATATATATATATATATATATATATATATATATATATATATATATATATATTGTACGTATATATATATCTATATACATACATACATATATACATACATACATACATACATATATATATATATACATATATATATACATATATATATATATGTATATATATTATGTGTGTGTGTGTGTGTATAAATATATATATATATGTATATATATATATATATATATATATATATATGTATATATATATATATATATATATATATATATATGTATATATATATACATACACACATGTGTGTGTGTGTCTATATGTATGTGTATGTATATATGTGATGCAGGAGCATCCCAAGATTAGAGTTGTTGAATCAGATGTGGGTTTTGGTTGAGATTTACTTCGGAGGATCATAACTTTTGATTCGGATGTGGGTTTTGGTTGAAATTTTATAGGTAGTTGCGCGAGGAGTTATTTGGATTGCTAGTAGAGCTCAACTTGATAGGTGGCCATTTCAACATTTTTTCAGGAGCCTGAAATATCATCTTGGCCTCTGAATTTGACTTTTAGTATTTTTTTTTTTTCAGTTTTTAGAAAGTTGTTTTTGTAATAAATCTGAAATCATATTCTTGATTTCGTAGATTAGTTGGCAATTCAACTTGCCTTATTTGGGGGCATTGTTTTAGAAAATTAAGATTTATAGGATGGATTTTGAAAATTACCAAAAATAGAAAAATCTACCAAATATGGTAATTTTTTGGAATTGTAATGAGTATTTGTTTTCTTTCATTGTAGAGGTAGAGTAGAGTTGGAGTAGTTTAATGAAGAATATGACATTCTGAAACTTCTGTGTGCTATGTTTTTTTTTTTGAGTTATTGTTTGAATGGTTTGGGCTACATCATTCGGTATCATAGCGGGAAGATGGTTGGAAGAGGATGAGGAAGAGGAAGAGGAGGTGTCATGCCGATGCAAAGATTGATGCTGGATATGCAGAGGTAGATTGAATGACTCAATGAGCGACTAGATAATCAAGGAATACATAGAGGGGATCAATTTGATGAAGAGGGAAATTGAAGAGGTGCTAACCAAAATGAAGAAAATATAGAAAAAAGGCTAGAAGAAATGAGCTATGAAGATAGAGTTCTCAGGGCTTTAGAAGGGAGAAGTGAAGCAATCAAGATTGACATTTTTTACTATGATGGTAGTCTTAAGCTAGAAGAACTAATAGATTGGCTAAACGAGATAGGAATTTTTTTTGAATGGAAGTCTTTAATAGAAGAAAAGAAGATGAGGTTTGCATGCACAAAGTTACAGGGACATGCGATGATCTGGTGGGATCACCTCCAAAAGGAGGGACCAAAGAAAGGAAAGGATAAAACCAAAACTTGGTGCAAAATGGAGAAAAAGATGAGAGAGGTTTCAAAATTGGAAATAGAAATTATCTTCTATGGAAGATTATACAGATGAGTTTTATAAGCTGTCCATCTATATAGAACATCAAGAAAGTAATGAACAGATGGCTGCAAGGTATGTGAATGGTTTGAAATACACTATTCAGGATGAGCTAAGTGTTAGCTTGTGGTGACTAATCAAGAAAATACTATCTAGGAAAGTACTGTACACTTTCCTCCTGACCTCGCCGGGGTTCGGGGCCGACATGTTATAATTCATTCTAACCCTAAAGCAACAAAAATATTGTATAATATGGCTTAGGGTTAGGGTTTATTCACATGTATGATTTTAGTATTTGCGGCGAAATTGAGCTGTAAGGGATTACAGATTGTAATCAGGTTGTAATCACTGGATAATAATAATATTTGGACTCGCTGTTGGTGGATGTAGCCCAAGGATTGGGTGAACCATGTTAAATCTTTGTGTCTTGTGTTCTCTTTTGTGTGGTTTATTGTTTTCTGATATTAGTTATATTTGCACATAATTGTTATTTCTGCCTTGTTAATCCTAACAAGTGGTATCAGAGTGAGGTTATTTCATTTGTTCTTTCATCTATTCTCTGAAGCAGGTCTCACGAGTTAGTGGGAGAGTCTCTTGGTTAAGTGGGAGAAATGGCAGACAAGGGTAGGCTAAAGGTTGATAAGTTTAATGGGCAGAACTTCCAGTTATGGAAGATGCAAATGGAGGACTATCTCTATCAGAAGGATCTATGGCGGCCATTAGAGGGAATAGCCAAGAAAGAGGCTGAAATGTCTCAGGAAGATTGGGATATTTTGGATAGGAAGGCACTGGGGATTATTCGTCTATGCCTAGCACAATCGGTGGCATTCAATATTACTGGAGCAACGATAGCTAAAGATCTGATGGAAACCCTAGTGAAGTTGTATGAAAAGCCTTCAGCTTCAAACAAGGTATTTCTTATGAAGCATTTATTTAATATGAAAATGGTAGAAGGTGGATCAGTCGTTGATCATTTGAATGAGTTTAATACAATTACAAGTCAGTTAACCTCAGTTAAAATTACTTTTGATGATGAGGTTAGGGCTCTCTTGATTTTTTGTTCTTTGCCAGAAAGCTAGAATGGTTTGGTAATGGCTGTTAGTAATTCTATTTCTTGTTCAAATACCTTAAATTTTGATGATGTTGTTGGTGTTATATTGAGTGAGGAAATTCGTAGGAAAATCTTAGGGGCATCCACATCGGGTAGTGCATTGAACACAGAAAGCAGAGGTAGAACAAGAGATAGAGGAAACAACTCTGGAAATCATGGGAAATCAAGAGGAAAATCAAAGGGAAAGAGGTCTGAATCCAAAGGGCCAAATGATTGCTGGTACTATGGAAAACTAGGACATAAGAAGAAAGATTGTTGGTTTCGGAAGAAAGATCAAGCAGACAAAAATGATGGAAACAAGGAGGAAAATGTGGTAAGTAACAAATCCGAAGAGGATGCTTTGCTTTTGTCTTTAGAAAATATTGATGATTCATGGGTGTTAGATTTGGGGGCTTCATTTCATGCTACACCCCATAGAGGTTATTTTGTTGATTATGTCCAAGGGGATTTTGGGCTAGTTTATTTGGGAGATAATGAACCCTGTCAAATTGTTGGAAAAGGAAAAGTCAAGATTAAGTTGCAGAATGGGAATCATTGGCTACTACAAGAGGTAAGACATGTTCCAAGACTAAGTAGAAATTTAATTTCAGCAGGGCAACTGGGTGATGAGGGTTGCACAGTTACTTTTAATGATAAAAATTGGAAGGTTTCAAAAGGTTCCTTAGTAGTAGCAAAAGGTGTGAAATTAGGCACCTTATATCTTTGTACAGGTCATATTGTTCCCTCTACTTTAATTGTTTCAGAGAAAAATGAATGTTCAGGAATAGTTGCTGCAGTTGAGTAGGTAGAACAAGAGACAGTAGCTGGAGATTCTGAAACAGTGCTGTGGCATAACAGACTTGGTCACATGATTGAAAAAGGTATGAAATTACTTCATTCAAAGAAAGTATTACTAGGTCTGAAATGTGTTAATATGGATTTCTGTGAAAGTTGTGTGTATGGAAAGCAAAAGAGAGTCAGTTTTGTAAAGAGTGGGAAGGAAAAGAAAAATGAAAAATTAGAGCTTGTGCATACATATGTATGGGGTCTAGCTCAGGTATCTTCCCTTGGTCGCTCTCAGTATTATGTTACATTCATTGATGATGCAACTAGGAAAGTATGGATATATTTCATTAGATAGAAATCTGATGTATTTGAAACTTTTAAGAAATGGAAAAGCTTGGTTGAGAATGAGACTAGTAAAAAGTTAAAATGTCTCAGATCTGATAATGGTGGTGAGTATTGCAGCAAAGAATTTAAAGATTATTGTTCCTCTAATGGTATTCGTAGGTAGAAAATTGTACCAAGGAGTCCACAAGAAAATGGAGTGGCTGAACGCATGAACAAGACAATAATGGAGCATGCAAGGAGTATGAGGTTGCATGCTAGGCTACCCAAAAATATGTGGGCAGAGGCTATGAACACTACTATTTATTTAATCAATAGAGGCCCCTCTACTCCTTTGGACTGTGGTATTCCAGAGGAAGCATGGAGTGGTAAGAAGGTGAGTTATTCTTTTCTCAAACCCTTTGGTTGTGAAGCTATTGCACTTATAGATTCTGAAAATAGAACCAAGCTAGAAGCTAAGTCAAAGAAATGTGTATTTGTTGGATATGGAATTGATGAATTTGGTTATAGGCTTTGGGATTTTGAAAATCATAAAATTGTAAGAAGCCGAGATGTCATATTTAATGAGAAAGTGTTGTACAAAGATCTGTTGCAGCAGCATGAGAAGAAAGAAAATGATTATGTAGTGCTGGATGATATTCCAAATGCTAATGTTCCAGTAGTTCCTTATGCTCCACAACAATAGCAACAACAAATACCACACACACCAGTGAATGTTAGACAGTCAACAAGGCTAAGTAGACCTCCAGAAAGATTTTCTCCATCTTTGTATTCTATTTTGTTAACAGATGCTGGTGAACCTGAATGTTATAATGAAGCTATGCAGGTGGATACAAAGCTTCAGTGGGAGTCTACAATGACAGATGAAATGGACTCTTTGCTAAAAAATCAAACATGGGATTTATGTAAGTTACTTGCAGGTAAAAGGGCTTTACATAATAAATGGGTTTACAGGATAAAAGAAGAGGATGGAGATAAGAAAAGATTTAAAGCCAGATTAGTCATAAAAGGATTTGCACAGAAACATGGTATTGATTTTGATGAGATATTTTCTCCTATTGTTAAAATGACTTCTATCCGTACTGTTTTAAGTATTGTGGTTACTGAAGATTTGCATTTAGAGCAGCTTGATGTTAAAACATCTTTTCTTCATGGTGATTTGGATGAAGAAATATATATGGTTCAGCCACAAGGATTTGAGGTCAAGGGTAAGGAGAATTTGGTGTGCAGATTGCAGAAAAGTTTATATGGCTTGAAGCAAGCACCTCGGCAATGGTATATTAAATTTGACACTTTTATGAATGAGCATGGATATAGTCAGTGTCATTCTGACCATTGTGTTTATTTTAAGAGGTTGGATGATGACAGCTACATTATTTTATGTTTATATGTTGATGATATGCTTGTAGCTGGGTCTAACATGGATCAGATTCAGGGGTTGAAACAGTAGTTAGCAAAATCTTTTGCTATGAAGGATTTGGGGGCAGCAAAACAAATCCTTGGCATGAAAATTTTCAGAGATAGGAAAAATCAAAAATTGTCTCTATCTCAGGCTGATTATATTGAGAAGATGTTGCAACGTTTCTCTATGGAAAATGCCAAAGATGTCAGCACACCTTTGCCTGGTCATTTGAAATTGACTAAGGATATGTGTCCCAAGACACCAGAAGAAGAGACTAAAATGTCTAAGGTACCTTATGCTTCAGTTGTAGGGAGCTTAATGTATGCTATGGTATGTACTAGGCCAAATATTGCACATGCAGTGGGAGTCGTTAGCTGATATATGAGTAACCTTGGTTTTGAGCATTGGAATGCAATCAAATGGATTCTCAGATATTTGAGAGGTACATCCAGTAAGTGTTTACACTTTGGGGGTTCTACTACTACTGTACAAGGCTATGTTGACTCAGATTTGGCAGGAGATATAGATAGCAGGAGGAGTACTATAGGTTATATATTTACTGTTGGTGGGACAGCAGTGAGTTAGATTTCTCGACTACAAAAGGTGGTTGGTTTATCCACTACAGAGGTAGAGTATGTTGCTGCTATAGAGGTAGCCAAGGAGATGATATGGCTTCAATTCTTCATGGAAGAATTGGGACATCCACAAAAGGATAATTTTCTACATACAGATAGCCAAAGTGCCATTCATCTTGCAAAGAATTCTTCTTTGCACTCAAAGACAAAATACATACAGTTGCGGTACCATTTCATTCGGTCAGTTTTGGATGATGGGAAGTTAAGGCTGGAAAAGATTCATACTGATGATAATCTAGCAGATATGTTTACAAAGGTAGTAACAAGGGAGAAGTTGAACTCATGTTCAGCTTCAGTTGGTCTTCTAGACTAAACAAAATAAAGGAACAGCTAAGTCTAGGGTGGTTCGATCTAGTGGGAGCCTCATATGGTAGCGGTATTGCTACAGGATCAGTCTCCAAGTGGGAGGTTTTTTTTGTATAGTGTGGATACTAATCAGTCACCAAGTGGGAGATTGTTAGCTTGTGGTGACTAATCAGGAAAATACTATCTAAGAAAGTACTCTACACTTTTCCTCCCAACCTCACTAGGGTTCGGGGCTGACATGTTATAATTCATTCTAACCCTAAAGCAACAAAAATATTGTATAATATGGCTTAGGGTTAGGGTTTATTCACATGTATGATTTTAGTATTTGCGGTGGAATTGAGCTGTAAGGGATTATAGATTATAATCAGGTTGTAATCACTGGATAATAATAATATTTGGACTTGCTGTTGGTGGACGTATCCCAGGGATTGGGTGAACCACGTTAAATCTTTGTGTCTTGTGTTCTCTTTTGTGTGGTTTATTGTTTTCTGATATTAGTTATATTTGCACATAATTGTTATTTCTGCCTTGTTAATCCTAACACTAAGCATGCATCAGATCAACTGCATGGAGGATGCCTATTAGTTGGCTCTCAAGGATGAAGAAAAAAAAAGGTAGTACAATCAAAGAAATAGAGGAGGATGAAGGGGTACATCAACCCCATATTGAGGAGGATCAAGTTCCAGTCAAGGAGGTGAGAAACACAAAGAATCACATCAGACTCCATCAAATCAACAAAGAGGAAGGGGATTTCAATGTGGTAGAGGCTATGGTAATGGAAGAGGATGAGAAGGCCAAAGAAGGTCGTTCACTTGTTTTAGATGTGTGGAAGAAGGATGCAAGGCCTTTGAGTGTTCCAATTTTAACATGCAAGATGGCAATCAAGGAGGGCCATCCAGAGTGAACCTAGCCTAGGTTGACAATGAGTAATTTGAACAAGAAGTATCTCCAGATATTGGAGAAAGTCTCATGATGGGGAGGAAAATGATCATTCATGCAAAGGAGGAGGTAGAGGAGAAAGGCATTGATGATTCATGGCTTAGAACCAACATATTCTGAACAAGGTGTACCTCAGGTGGAAAGGTCTGTCAAGTAATTGTTGATGGATGCAATTGTGAGAACATGGTTTCTAAAGAAATGGTGGAAACACTGAATCTCCATTGTGAAAAGAACCCTTGTCCCTATCTGATTGCATGGTTCAAAAAGGGTAATGAAGTTACGGTAGGTAAGAGGTTCCTTTTCAAATTTTCCATAGGAAAGGTCTACAAAGATGAGTTATGGTGTGATGTGATTCCAATGGATGCATTCCATGTCCTGTTAGGTCGGCCTTGTTAGTATGATAGAAAGGTTATTCATAATGGAGAAAGGAATACTTACACCTTCTAGAAGGATGGATCCAAGGTAGTCTTGCTACCTCTTAGGGATGATGGAAAAGCTGAAAGTATGTTGTCTAAAAAGGAACTTGTCAAGGAGATGAAAGTAACAGGGTGTTCTGATGACTTGGTAGTGCAAAAGGGAAAGGAGGGAGGCTTGATGATACCACCAAAAGTAGCTACAATGTTAGAAGAATATTTAGATGTCATTCCAGAGGAACAACCAGATGGGCTCCCCTCGAAATGAGATATTCAACATCATATTGATCTTACTCTAGAAGAAAGTTTTCTGAATCAAGAGGCTTACAGAATGAGTTGGACACAACACATAGAACTAAACAAATAAGTAACTAAGCTCATACATAAAGGTTTAGTTTAGGAAAACATGAGCCCCTATGTTGTCCTAGCATTATTAACCCCAAAGAAAGATGGAACATGGAGGATGTGCACAGAAAGTCAAGCAATCAATAGGATAACCATCAGGTATCATTTTCCTATCCCTTGTTTGGATGATATGATGGATGTTCTTGTTGGAGCCACAGATTTCACTAGGATTGATCTTCGAAGTGGGTACCACTTGATCTACATCCGAGAAGGGGATGAATGGAAGAACACTTTCAAAACTAGGGATGGTTTGTATGAATAGAAGGTTATGCCTTTTGGCTTATCAAATGCATCTAGTAATTTTATGAGACTCATGAATATTGTATTGTGTCCCTACAGTGGAAAGTTTGTAGTAGTTTATTTTGATGATATACTGATTTTTAGTAAGGGAAGAGAAGAACATCTGCAACACTTAAGGATCATATTGGGGGTATTAAGAAGAGAGAAACTCTATGCTAATTTGAAGAAGTGTAGGTTCATGCAAGCAAGCTTGGTTTTTCTAGGGTTTTTCATTTCTACAGATGGTGTCAAGATAGACCCAGAGAAATTTCAAGACATTCTTGAATGGCGTAGTCCATGTAGTATCACAGAGGTGAGAAGTTTTCAGGCTTGGCTACTTTCTATAGAAAGGTCATTCATAATTTTAGCAGCATTGTAGCACCTATGATAGACTGCACTAAGGGTCACAAGTTTTCATGGACCAAAGAGGCTAAAGAGAGTTTCCAGTATCTAAAGAACAAGGTCACTGAAACTCCTATATTGGCCCTACCAGATTTTGATAAAGTGTTTGAAGTGTACTATGATGCCTCACATGTGTAAATTTGTGTTGTACTCAGTAAAGAAGGTAGGCCCATTGCCTTTATTAGTGAAAAATTGAATGATGTGCGAAAGAAGTATTCTACATATGATATAGAGTTCCATGCCATTGTGCAAGCTTTGAGACATTGGTAGCATGATCTAGTACCCAAAGAATTTATGTTGTTTACAGACCATATTTCTCTAAAATAATTGAACACACAAAAGAAATTGAAAACCAGACATGCAAAATGGGTCTCTTTCCTACAAGGGTTTACTTTTATTCTGAAGCATAAATCAGGGAAATAGAATCAAGTTGTAGATGCCTTGAGCAGGTGAGTTGTTCTTCTAACCATCATGGAAACAAAAGTAATTGGCTTTGATGCAATCAAAGACTTGTATGAATCTAATAGTGACTTTTGGGAGGTTGTTGATCAGTTGAAGAATCTTGTACCTGGGCACGCAGATACTATTCAAGGTGACTATCTTATGCAGGATGGTTATTTATTTGAGGGAAAAAAATTGTGTATTCCTGTAGGCTCAATTTGGGAAAATATTATTAGACAATTTCATAGCAGTGGTATGACTGGGCATTTTGGTAAGGATAAAACAATAGCCTTGGTAGAAAATAAGTACTACTAGTCAAAGATGAAGTCAGATATCACTAGGTTTGTGGAAAGGTGTCGAATTTGTCAAGTAGCCAAAGGGAACTCCTAGAACATTGGATTGTACATGACATTACCAGTACCAGAAGGACCCTGGACAGACTTGATTATGGATTTTGTATTGGGACTTCCACATGCATAGTGAGGTAATGAATCTATCTTTGTAGTTGTGGATAGATTCTAAAAAATGGCTCATCTCATTGCTTGTAAGAAAACTAGTGATGCCACTATGGTGGCCAAGTTATTATTTTTTGAAATAGTCAGATTGCATGGGGTTCCAAAAATGATCACCTCTGATCAAGATACTAAGTTCTTGAGTCATTTCTAGAGGACCTTATGGAGGAAGATGAGGACAAAGTTACAGTTTAGTAGTGCTTATCATCCACAAAATGATGGGAAAATAGAAGTTTTCAATTGTAGTTTGGGTAATTTTTTACGATGTATTATTGGAGAGAAGACCAAACAATGGGATTTGGCATTGTCCCAGGTAGAATTTTCTTATAATAGCTTAGTGAATAGGTCAACTAGTAAGTCACCATTTCAAGTTGTCTATGGTCAAAATCCTCAACCTGTTCTCGATTTGGTGCAACTTCCCTTGGGTGACAGAGTCAGTGATGATGGAGAAGCCTTTGTAGAGAGGCTCTACCAGTTGTAGGAAGATGTGAGACAAAAGTTATAGGATAGCAACAAGCGATATAAGGCTTCCATAGATGCTACTAGAAGGTATAAGGTTTTTAGTGTAGGTGATCTAGTGATGGTTTATCTAAGGAGAGGTTTCCTACTGGGACTTATCACAAGTTGAAATATAAGAAAATTGGTCCCTGCAAGATTCTGAAGAAGATTAATGATAATGCTTATGAGGTTGATCTCCCTAGTGGTCTTGAAATTTCTCCTATGTTTAATATATATGATTTATATACTTTCCATGGTGATAATGCCCTTGTTGAAAATGAGGATGAGGTAGACTGGACATGCACTATCCCCATCAAGAAAAAGGAAAAGGTTGGACGGATTCTAGACAAGAAGACTTTTTAGACTCGCTAGGGTGACTATAATAGATATCTTGTACAGTGGGAAGGGTTGGTACTGAAGATAGCAGATAGTAGTGGGAAGGGTTGGCACTAACAGATAGCATATGCTCGATAGGTGGCCATTTCAACATTTTTCTCAGAGCTGAAAATATCATCTTGGCCTCTGAATTTGACTTTTAGTATTTTTTTTTTTCAATTTTTTAGAAAGTTGTTTTTGTAATAAATCCAAAATCATATTCTTGATTTTGTAGATTAGCTAGCAATTCATCTTGCCTTATTTCGGAGCATCTTTTGGGAAAAATCAGGATTCATAGGATGGGTTTTGAAAATTACCAAAGATAGAAAAATATGATTTTTTCAAAAATCTACCAAATATGGTAATTTTCTAGAATTTTAATAAGTAGTTGTTTTCTTTCATTGTAGGGGTAGAGTAGAGTTGGAGCAATTTAATGAAGAATACGACATTCTAAAACTTCTATGTTCTGTGTTTTTTTCTGAGTTAATGTTTGAAGGGTTTGGGCTACATCAATATGTATATAATCAAATATTTTATTTGAACAATCTAATAATTATATATATTGTGTATCTATTGGTAATAATAAAATAAAAAATTATATATTAGTTACATATATTCATTTATAATTTTTAATATAAAATATTAACATACACTTGACCAATTCCTTAATAACTCACTAACAAATATGAAGGGGATATGGAGTAAGTGTTGGAAGAGGTAGGTAAATCTATCATATGATGAAAAGATCCTTAGATAGGTAGAGCCTTGAGGGAATCCACTTGTAGAATGTGCAAGCGTACTAGCACAATACATCTACTATCTTTCTTAAGGTCTGTGATTAGGAGTAGAAGATGAGGAGGATATTAATTATATTACTTTATTCAACTTATAACACTAAATATTAACAATAAACACTAACCCAAATATTAATCCTAACCATAATTCTAAATCCTAACCATAATCGTAAACCTAAACCAAATCCTAACTATAATACTTTAATATTAACCTTAATCCCAACTTATAGTTTTTCAACCCTTTATTAATTCTTGTTTATAGAAATTTGGTCTTTGGGTCAGGGACTATAGGAGGATTAGTTCTTGGATTGATCTTTCCATTATTGATGAGGCCCTTAGGCCTCTGATGTTGGACTTGAAGATCTAGAAAGTTGATTTGTCCAAAGATGATGAGTTGATAAGGGGAATCCTCCCTTCTAGAGTCTTTACTATTGCCCCTACCTCTGAGTTATTATTGAAGTAGCCAGATCCTCTTCCCTTTTGGGCCCATGCTTGGGATAAAATATTAATTCCTAAAATTATTATTTACTTAAAGATGGTTTTGCAGAACAAGATTCTTACCATTGACAACCTCTAGAAATAGGGAATGATTTTAAACAATAGATGCTTTCTTTACAAGGAGGTAGAGGAATCAGTCTTCCATTTGGCTATTGACTATAGGTACACTTGGGAAGTCTGGAGTCTTACCTTATAGTGCTAGAAGATTAACTAGAATTTTCTTGATAAGATGGAGAATTTTAGTACACATTGGAGAAACATGGAGGTCTTGGTGGATAATAAGTTGTGGAATCTTATAGCGCCTCATGTTATCTAGAGATTGTGGAGAGAACATAATGATAATTTTTTTAGAAATAATTCCCTCCTGCGGATGGTGGTTGTTGATAAAGTTAAGAGAAGCCTCGAAGAGAACTATAGTTCGTCGACTGGTTTGAAGCTCAATTTCATTACTAGAAATCATGGTGCTAGCTCCATAACCAAGTACACTACCCAATGGGAGAATGCCATTTGGCTCTCCCCACCCTCGGGATGGATCAAAATCAACTTTGATATCACTGTGAAGGGTAATCCGGGTCCAATGGGTTGTGGTGGGCTCATAAGAGATGACATGGAAAACTATCTTTGTACCATGGTGCTTCCCATTGGGGTCCAAACCAATCATGTGGCGGAGCCTATGGCTCTCCTCCAACCCTTAAAATTATTAAAAAAGACATGCCTCCAAATGTGTGGATCGAAGGTGATTCCATGAATATTTTAAATTTCATCAAAAATATCACTAAGCCATCATGGTCTATTAAGAAAATTATTAAGGAGGCTTTGATTATTATTAATTCCTTTAAGCTAGTCATCATTTCCCACATCTTTTTGGAGACAGGCTGAGGAGCTGGCCAACATTACTGTTAGGGCGAAGGACATTGTGACCTAGCATGATGGCAAAAATCTTACCATTGATTTGAAAGCCAAGTTGGCTTATGATAGGATTCATAGCAAAATAGAGGATTTGGAGTATCTCAAGAAGTTATGATGAAAATACGCCAAAGTGTTAAATGGGTGTTTATGATTACAGAAAGCATTACCTTTCCTGAGATTAATGAGAGTAGAAGCAAGTTTATTTGATGTATTTGAAAGCTGCCATCATTAACTACATTTTCTCATTCCCTATAACTAATGTTGATATGTCTTTCTTTGAAAACAAAGGTGGTGGGCTAAATCACAAGGAGTTGAAGGATTCTAAGAAATGGAAGAAAATGGAAGAGGCCTGGGAAAAAATCAGAAAGGGTTGCCTCACCACATATATGGAATGTCTACATGGGTTTCAAGATAGAGCTATGGAGGTGTTTTCTAAGTCTTGGAAAGATGGTGCTGTAACCATTGCTGGGATGACCGTGAATATTACTGAAGAACTTATTGCTAAGGTTTTTGGATTGAGCCTCAAGGGAATTAAATTTTATAGAGGTAAGAAAATTTCTTGAAAGGCCATTAGGCGATTTCCCAAAAGAAAATTTGGGGCGCAAAGTTTGGTGAAGGATTCCAATGGTTGCTATGATGTTAACACCTTCAAGGAAATTTGGGAGAAGGTCATGATCATTATCATGGAGTACAACACTCTGGATGGTAGGTATAAATGGGCCCAATCTTACCATTTTGTGTTGCTTTGTCACTTCAGACACAAAATTAGGGTTTCATTGCCATTTTTTCTTGTTCAATCTCTCCATCTTAGTATTACTGACCATAGGAGGAAAGTGAATAAGCCCATTCTACATGAGGGGCTTATTCTCCTCATCTCCTCATTATGGAACACATCAAGTAAAAGGCCATTTCTAGTCCCATTATTTCCTCACCTAAAGCCTCTGGATTGGCTAAGAAACATATCAGGGAGACGGTTTGTAAAGAGGAGGTTTCTACTACTAAAAAAATTAAATTGGATAAGGATGTTGGTATGGAGATGGATTCTACTGGAGAAAGTGCTGAGGATTATGCCACCTCAGCTAATTTTTCTGAGGATGATAGTAAAGCCTCTTTGTTAGTGTTGAATAGTGCCTTAGGGGATAATGAGAATAAGGAGGAGGAGGCTAACGAAACTATGGATGTTGAGAATAACCTTGTTGTCAATGATAAAAATGAGGATGACAATAAAGAGGAGGATATGAGTGCTCAGCAGGTCCCCATTTTAGTTGATTATGATAGTTCAAAGGAATGTGCTGTTCCTATTTCCCCCAAGTTGGAGGTAGTTATGGAGGTCCATTCGAATAAGCAAGAGGATTCTCTTGTTGATGAGAAGGGTAATGTTCCCTCCTCCTCTCGGAATATACCCTTTGACAAAATTGTTGATCTAGAAGAGTGGAATGTTCAACTTCTCAAAGAGGAAATGGACAATAAAATTGACCCCCCTTTGTGGTGTGCTCCAAACTGTGAAGGTGGCATCCATGTACTCTTTTTACTTGATGAAATGGGTTTTTCAGGAAATTAAAAGTCTAAAATTGAAATTATGGTCTATCTCAGCTAGGGTTGATTCCTTGTAGGAGATTATGGAGAATGGTTCAAAGGGGTTGGATGACAACAAGGACAATGATAGGGAGAAGAAAATGCAGGATATGCAAGTTAAAGATAATAATCTGGAGAATGCAATTAAGAAGCATATGCATGATAACAATCTATTCATGGGCTTTGACATGGAGTGTTTTATGTCTATCAAAGCAGAGATGGATGTTAGTTCTCCTATCAAGAAACTTGAGGATGACAATTAGGAAGTGGGTGATGAGGGTCTTGGTAAATGCACCCAGTTTTCTAAAAGAAAAAAGATCCAGGATAGGATCCTTGAGCTTTTCAACTTCAAGGTGGTCATCAAGAAGATCTCAGAGGCAAAGAAGGAAGCCAATGTAACTTGCAAGGAGTTTGCCTAGGTTCTCCTGGGTCCTGGTGCTGTTTTGTTTCTTAGGTTTTCTTGGTTGTTCGTATTTTTTTTTTGGTTTCTAGTTTTTTAGCTTTTTTGCTGGCTCTAGATATGGTGGACTAGTTCCCAATTCTATTTCTTTTCAGTATGCTTAATGTTGCCATCTTTTGATCTTTTCTTGTACGAGGTTTTGGGTCCTTGCTAAAACCTATTTTTTCTTGCAATCAAAAACCTTAATCCCATCTTTGACACTAACCCTAAACCAAATCATAGCCCTGACCAAATCTAAATATTTACCCTTAACCTAATTATAATTCTAATCCAATCCTTAATAATAAAATAAATGTTTCCCTTAAGACTAAACAAAATGATATTACTAACCTAAAATCTATTATAATTAGAATCCAAACCCTAACCCTAACCCTAAGCATAATTCTACTTGTAACCATAACCATAAACCCAACCTTAACACTAAACCCTAATCTTGACCATGATATAAATTATAACACTAAATGTTAACCCTAATCAAATTAATTTACTCAATATGTTACACACGTTTCTGCTGCTACTAGCTAATATATACTCTATATTTAAAATATGCCGAGATGTATTGAGGCATTGAATTTTTTGATCATTCAACTTTAATCTCTTCTACAATCTCCCTTAGATCCTATGTATTTCAATTTTCTATGATATTTTTATTATGATATTTCATCAATCTCCTTATTCATTCCTAATGAATAATTGAAATAGTCTAATCACAATTAGTCACATTTGTTTAGAGATCTCTTCAAGATTTCATTTTTTTAAAAAGTGTCCTTTAACTTTCTAATATTCTTATGAAAGATTAGAACTTACAAATGTCTACCACAAATGATGAAAAGTTTTTCTAATTTTACGCGATCATTTTTCATTGAAATTTTATCATAAAAAATGATATACTTATTAATTTATTCTTTCATTACTATAGACTAAATTCTTACAAGAAAAGAAATATACTATCAAAAAGTAAGCTCAAATAAATTATACGATTTTATCACATTTAAATGCAATTTTTATATTCCAGTACAAATAATAAGAGGTTGAATAAAAATTATATCGTATGCTATAAAAACTTATAACAATAAATATCCGATAAATTCATTCATTCATATGTATACGCAACAGCATTGTGTGTTTTAAGATACATACTTAAAGACCAGATAGAATGACAATCTCATTTTATTGTGGTTTAGGTCTTAATGGTCTTTTAAATTCATTCAACTTATGTTTTGGGAAGCTAAAGGACAAGGACGTGTGTTCTGGTCATTTGCAAATGCTTTACTTGTCAATTGTTCTACTAACTTAGCTAATTTTTGGTTTCATTTCATGAGGTTTCAGAGTGTTCTGTTTTGTTCTTTTTAGCCATCTTTATTACCTAAATGAATTCGTCGTGCTACCTTAGTTGGCCTTATTCTTCCCTACAAGGCAGAAAGAGCCCATGAGCTTCCATAATCGCGTGTAAGTTTGCAGATAAACAAGAAATTCATGAAAGTAGCAAAAGGTACAGAGAGGAGTGCCACAGTCCAACTCATAGCATAAAGAAGATTAGTCATATTCGGCAAGGAGTAAACTCAGTTTTCTGCAAACGCGTCAGAAAAGGCAAACGCGTGAAGGAAATTTCCATAGTTTTTTTGCGATAAACGTTCTAGTCGGAGGCGGCGACGTTAGATACGCTTTCGATTTCATATACGTATAATATATGCTCTAAGAAATCGGGTCACTCTTTTTTTAAAATATCTATTATTAGAGGACGCAGAAGAGAAATATAAACATCAGGGCGTAGATTGTAGAAATATAAAGATATTATATTTCCTTTCCATTTCCTCTACACTGTATCTGCAAATGAACTGCAAAACCAGATAATAAATATTTTAATAAAAATTCGTTCAATCCATTTCTCATGCGTTTTCTCGCCAGTTTCCAGAAGACTTAGAAAATAGATAATATTTACATTGTTTGAATTGTAATTCAATATTTCATCGTTTTTTTCCTTCGTGGAATGGAAGAGCAATTTACTGTATCCAATGAAATAAAAGGCGTGATGGAAAAACTAGACACTTGTACGTCGCACCCAATTTCTGGCTCAAAATTTCAACTCTAAATTATTACAATTGCATTATAAGAACTGTTTATGTTAGGGTTTGTATTACCGCCAGAGATAGGAAAAAGAATGATTGCATCCTGCGCTGCCTGCAGACTGCAACGCAAAAAATATTCAGAAGACTGTATTTTGGCTCCTCATTTTCCTCCAGATGATCCTGAAAAGTTCACAGTCGTGCACAAAGTGTTTGGAACGAACTACATCACCAAACTGCTTCGAGTAAGTTTTAATCTTGAATCCAATTCTATTTTTATGGAATATTAAGATATATAAAGCTCAGATAATAATAGATAATAACATAGGATTAAACATGTATAAGTCTGGAGAATTCACTCCCCAAAGCCGTAGAAAGTCTTCGATATCATAACTAGCAATATCTAAAATCTAGACTTCGGTTTCAAGTTTCAAAATCACAAGACCCAAAAAAGACAGGGAAAAGAGGGAAAAATTAGTCTCCTGTGGTTTATCTTCTGGTTCTGCATGTAATTCTCCTGTTTCTCCTATTTCTCCTATCCTTGCACGATCTGCTTTTCCTTGTATAGACTACATCCTTTCTTGTCCTATTGCTCTCGGCTGCCCTCAGCTGTATCCACATCTTCATCTGCCATCCGCTGCATGTGAACCGTTCACATGCTCCTTTTGGCCTGTATAAGTACACCATCTTATGGAGTCCTCATCACCACCTGTTCTGAACTCCAGTCCAGTTTTATTCTGTTTGTCCAGCTTTATTCTCTTTGAAATGGGTTTCAATCGTCTTTCATCCAAAGTTTGTTTCCCTGTCTATTAATTACGATTCACATGTTATAGTATGCAAGCTTTGTAAGTGCTTACCAGCCGTTTAATTTATTTTTTTGAAGAGACCTACTTAATTGTTTAAATCCGAGTTTGTTTCATAGGGATTCATTACTATTCATCTGCATTGATTGTTGAGATATGAGTTGTATATTCGAATGGTTGTGAGTAATCAGATTAGGGCTAAATATCTAAACTCAGATACCTGGAGTTTAATCTTCATTTAAAAGGTTCAAATTTTCGAGGGGCACTAAGCTCTGGGATTAGATCACTTGTATCAGTGAAGGAAAATTATAAAAATTTTAATTTTAATTTATATTGGAAAATATGTTAGGATTCAGAGTTAGGGTAGAGACCTCGAAAGAAGGCCAACAGATCAAACTAGAAACTATACATAATACTTACCTATATAGAGAATCACCAAAAGCATGGAAAACCAGTAAGAAACAACTATTACATCTAATAATCAAATTAAAAAGAAAATATACCAAATGTATGAACTTCTGTTGATAATTCGATTTTACTTTAAATCAATTTTAGTTGCTCGAAGATTAATATTATAATTCACCAATACTTAATCTTTTTCAATTTTCAGATTTCTCCACAAGAACTGAGATACAACAACCTATACCATTGTATTACTCAAATGCTGTCCTTAAAAAGTTTAGGATTATTGTAAATTGTTGGCGATTATTTTGATTTAGGGCTATGAAATATGTAAAATTCGAATCTGATAGGTGGCTAAATAAGAATGTATTAATTCGATTATGAGAGTTATATTTATGTAATGTTGCTTTAGGGATTGGAGACTAAGCAAAGAGAAGATGCAGTGAATAATTTGGTGTTGGAAGCAAGTGCAAGAGTGAAGAACCCCATCCACGGAAGTGCTGGAGTAATCCATGAACTACAGAAACGAATATGCGAGCTAGAATTTCAGTTAGCAGCCAAGCAAGACGAGCTCACAGATAGGTGTTCGAAGTTGGATCTGCTTGTATTCCCCATCTACACTGGATCTCCTGATTTTCAAGATGTTTTATATCACAATAATACAACTGAAGATATTGTGTATGAGGAGTTGGATCCACTGTTGTGGGAGCCCATATGATGCTACGTTGATTAAGGTGACTTTTAATGCTATATATATACATAAATAATTACAATACTTAATGACTTATTTTGTTTTACTTACTACTCTATGCAGCCTTTTATGGTATCCTTATTGTAATTATAAACTTTGTTTAGTAAAAAAAAATTAAATCATCTCAACGTTGTTTTTATCCTTACGTTTTTTCAAACAAAATGTCACATTTCAAACAACAAGTTTATTGCAGTGTAGTGTTTTATATGGGGTCATCCATACAGCCATATATTTAGGTAGAAATACAAAGACACATTTTTTCATGCAAGTTTTATACATTTATTTCTGGAGGAATATATGTCGGCATAGGCTGTGGTATTTTATATTTGGTGTACTTAATTCAAAGTCAATATAAGATTTTAGTATATGATATATAATTCATAATGGCATATTATTCATGTTGTCTAGATGAGTAGCAATTGAGATGAAGTGAATATTATGATATTTTCGATAGAAATCAAATAAAGAAAAATATTTTTTGTGATCAATGTTTCCGATAAGAGTCTTATAATTGCAATAGTTTGTCATAGTCATACTAAGCATAGAGATTTCCAACATCACATGTAATTCATTTGAGCAGAGTACTAGCTGAATAAGGCAACACGACAAATTATTTATTTACGGGGACAATATTTTGCAAAAAGTCTGATTTTGAAAATATGATGAAGGATTGACATATATAATACCATTTGATCATATATCTATGGTAGAAGAATAAATTGAAATATAATTTTAGATTAATAATAACTAGCGCTTGAACCTTTGAGGGGTGCAATGGTTATGCCAATAATAAAATAAATATCAAATTTTGATATAGTTATGGATCTATATCCCTCTTTATTTCTATATTCTTTTTTTTGTCTAACTCATAGACTCTACTTATCTATCTCGCTATCCCTACCTTTATATATTTCTTACTCATATACACAGGCACTCCTTTCTCCTTCCATATCTCTATCTTATCTTACCCCTCTCTTTACCTTTCACATCTATCTATCTATCTATGATCCATCTATCACCTCATATATCATTATCATTCTATCCTTCATCTTATCCCTCTCCTCTTTTTAATTTATCTCACTCCCACTCCCTTCCGCTATGTCTCTCCCTTCGTAACTTCCCCCCACATTTTATCCTTAATCCATTGCACAAGGCAGAATTATGGATGTTTATAAGAGTACTCTCCATCTTATTAGGAGACCCAATGGAAAGAAAAAAGGAAGACACTAATTAGTATCTTAACAAAAAATGAACATGAATTTGACCAAGAACCCTTTGAACTCTATCCAAAACCAACTTCTCTACAAAAGTAGGAGAAAAGACCTATAACAAAAAATAAAAATCAAAGAATAGCCCAAATCTACTCAAAGTTATCAATTTTGGATACAATAAAAAAAATAGAGCTAAAAAAGATAAAGTACAAGAAGGAAAATTACTACAATAACCTTCACAAATAAGTAGTTCATAATATCCGAACTATAGAAAAAATACAAAAATTTATAGTAGGAACAAAGAATACCTCCAATTCAGATTCTTCATCTATCTACACACTCCTCTATCCCTATGTATACCTCTCCATTTTTACTCCATATATATCTATCTTTACCTATCCCTCTACCGCTCTTTCTGAGATAAGTAATTGGGAGAGGCATAACAATTGTACAAGAAAATGCAATAATGCAATAAATGAAGGCATTTATTTTTGGGTATTGGCTTCTATATAAAATAGTGTGGGTCTAGATAATGGAAGGCTCCAATCAATGCAAGAGGGAGTGTCTACTGACAAAATACTTGCATTGATAGTCAAGATAGGAAAAGAAAATAAAATTACAAGATTTCACTTAATGTTTCCCTAAATTATCTAGAGTCAAGTCATTCGATGACCTCTATAACAAGAAAGATTCAAAACATAATAAATAATTCTACACCTTTACTAAAAATCAAATTGAATGCTATACTAATTTAAATTCCCAAATCAATACTCTTTAATCAATTTAACCATTACACTTGACTATTTTTAACTACATAAAGAGTTAAATTTCTAACTATTATTAATTATACATTTGTAACAAAGAAAAATGATGATAATTAAACTTTTATTTAAAAATGAAATTTAATCAACTATTATCCTTACTGAACCATCACTTTACTATCTTAGATATAAACTTTATATGTTGATAAAATTACTAAGCTTAGCTAAAACAATTAATTTCTAAAAGAAGAAAGAAAGGAGTAAACATGTAAATAATTTCTAACTAAAGAAATCTCTCCCTTTAACTCTTGTTTCACACTTGTTTTTCATACTTTTATAAAATTAATTTCAAATGTTTAACATGTTATGTTTGTATATGATTTATTTAAGGATTTAAATTTATTAATTATTATTTCAATTGAAGTGGTTTTGTTTGAATTTTTTTGACTTGTATATCAAATTATTATAATTTTATATTTAAATACTATTTTTTTAATGATATTAATAGTGAAAATGTTGAGTATCAATTATAGCCAAATTTTTTTGTTTAAATCAAATCATCTAAAACACCAAATTATACATTTTATCTTTATGGATTCCTGCCAATGAAAACCCTTGTGACAACAGAAAGTGTGTTGTTGAGAGTGTGTGTGAGGCCTTGATATCTATTGTTCACCATGGCAAAAATAGATATGCACATAGCAATCCATCGTTCCCAACATAATGTATGTGATTGGCTATGAGGTGGATTCAACACAATCTAACATAGGAAATTCTTCAAACATAAAAATAAATTTATCCACATCTAGTCAAGAAAGATCTATATAAAATATATAAGATAGAAATAATTTTTTTTGATAGATAAAAGTAGTAGAAGGGAGTTGACCCATAGAACGGAGGACTAGTAGCACATTAACAACATATTAATGTAACCAGTCAAGCATCAGTAAGAGGATAACAATGTTTAGTAGTTCTAATCTGCCTCTATCAAAAACAAAAGTCACCTTACTAAACATACGAAATAACCTAGAGTATCTAGTATCAAGTAAAGTATCAGTAAAAAGCCACATAGGGCTAACCAGAGAGCAATAAAAGCTAATAAAAACCCCATTCACAAAACTAGGGTACCTAGAGTTAAACCCTTCCAAAATTGACCAAATCATAGGAACCGAGCTAATTATTTCCACCCAATAGCTTAAACAGTAGAGTAGTCACCCATTCTTTTGGCAAGAATAGGAGGAGGTCCTTGTTGTCCTCGTTCACTTCTAGAGTGCCACCCGCCAGCTTATCCTGCAAATGACAAAGGGTCGTCGCCGATGCATGCATAATTTTCAAACCAAATTTATTGGTTAGCCTACATTGGTTCATCAGCTCATGCACCTTATTCTTTATCTCAGCAATCGCCTTGTTCAACTTCTCAAACCTCCTCTTAAGAGTCCTTTTGAGCTTGTTTCTATCCTCCAGGGCTTCAGTGTTGTGAATAGGGGAAGGGGGCTTCTCTAGAGGATTGTGAGAAGGGCTTAGGGACGGGGAAGAGATGAAGGGGGCTTCCATGGTAGGTAGATGGAAATAAATGTTTTTATGTAGGCACTAAAATTTATCAATCCAAATAATGTGTTGTTGAGAAAGTGTCTGAGACCTTGAGATCTATTGTTCACAATGGAAAAAATATATCTACACATAGAAATCCATCGTTCCAAACATAATGTATGTGATTGGCTATGACATGGATTCAACATAGGAAATTCTTCACACATAAAAATAAATTGATCAACATCTAGTCGAGAAAGATCTGTATACAAAATAGAAGATGGAAACAACTTTTTCTCATAGGCACTAAAAGTTATCAATCCAAATGATAAACTGTTGAGTATAGAATAGATAGAAAATTAAACTAATTACCTTTTAAAGTGGAGGAGAGAAATAGTTGCAGTTATAAATGATGGAAGAGCTAGAGCCGAAGATGAGAGAGTGAATGCCAGAGAAGTTGTGGGGAGGAAGCAATATGCATGCTATATATAGAAAGATGGTTTAGTGGAAATTGTGGTAAATATGAATGGTGACTTATACCAAGTTTAAATGTGTATTGATTAGATTGGGGTATTTCTACATGAATTATCTTTGTGGAAAGTTTTCAAGATTATGTTACCGTAGGTAAAAATGGGTGTGCATAAACAACACAACAGTCATATCAAATGACACTATCTTTTCTACTTAGACATAGAAAATGAAATATAAAATTAAAGCAAATGGATTTAATTATTTTTTTACCAAAAAGTATCATCATTATTCAATATGTTTCGATTTAATTATTTATAATATTTTATATATATTAAAAGTTTGTCCTATAATATTTTATAATAAATATGTTATTATGTGTTAAAATTATTTTTAAAATTAATAAACATTAAAAAATGAAAAAGTTATATGTAAATTATGTTAATAAAATTACAATTTTATATAAATTATTTAATAAAATTTAATTTTTGTATTGAAATTATTATTTTTATATAATATTATTTTTAATTAAGATAATTCACACTTATTCATCAACTCCATAACATAATTAAAATATATTTTGTATATTATGTCAGAATTTACTTCACCATTAAAATTAAAATTAAAATATTATATAAATACTACATTATAAGAAGGATATAATTTAAAATAAAAAATCAATATAAGGTGAGAAATAGTGTAATCAATACACAATCTAATTTTTAAAAAAAAAACATACAAAAAAGGGTGACGTACATGACAAAAATATGTTTTATTTGTTGTCAATTTTAATCTGTTGCAGAACATTTTTGGAGGCACACTAGGAGCATATAATAGATTTTTTATTTTGAGAAGTTCTATTATCCTCTAAATGTCAACACAATCAATGTCTTTCATGTTTTATGTACCTTGTCTATTTCTTATAGCACTTCACCCCTTAATATCATTGGTGTCGCAACCTTAAAACATATATACGAACCTAAAGATATACAAATGGATGACCAAAAGAAATGACATCCAATAATGTGTAAAATAGATGTGTGCACTTGTGAATTTTTTTCCACCTTTCGAGCCACTACGAACAACTACAATATAACCCAATGTTCGTGTAAGGATGATTCTACACATAAATTTTTTGTATGTGTATAAGAATCCTGATATCCTGATTCCCCTCTTAAATCATTAATAAACCTAGAACTCCTTTAGAAATGAACTACACTAATTTGACAACTGTAAGTAACTCTAAATCCACACCCAATGTAATCGGTGAGGATTCTTGGAACCACTTACATCTTCCCATTCATATCTCACGACATAAGACTCTTGGAATGTTTGAACAATTTTGTGGATAGTCTGTCGAAAAGAAGCCTATCGACTTAATTAACTTGTTCAAATCCATATACAATAGTCTTCCTATTTCCCAAAAGGGATATAAAATAAGAAGGTTTGTTTAAAATTAAACTAATAATTTGTCTCGTTGAAATAGATAATAGGGCGTATAGTTCCCCCCTTCTACCTATGCCAACCAGTTAATTTTAGGCAATGCTTTTAAATTGTTTTGAATAATTTCAGTTAAATAGGAGAAAATTAAGATTTAAAAAATTTAAATGAACATATCAGTTCTTAACGATAGTATATTTTATAGAAATATAGATGAGTTTAAGAAAAATTAAAAAACTTTCTATATCTTCCAATAGAAAGTTAATGTCAATTAAAATAGTTAAAACAAAAAATATTTATATCAGTACATAAAGGAGGAATTCTAAACCAAAATCAAATAGTTCTAAATAATAATATAAACTTGGCATAGAAGTAGTATAATATTCAAATGCATTAGAGTTAAAATGAAAATTGAAAACAAAAGACACTCTATAACATCAAGTTTTCTTTTTGATACAAATATTAGATACTCTACTTATGACCTAACAAATGATAGTGGTGGTGTTAGTTAGTGGTTGTATTCCTAACTAATTATCTAAATTTCCTATAAAGTAGCTATCTCCAATGATAAGGATTGTCAAATCACTAGTGGAAAAAGAAGAGTCAATGCATTTTTCTCATCTATATTTTAATGCTCAACTAAACCTAACAAGGGTATTCCCTACTTCAACATGTAGTTAAATATGTAGACACCTAAAATTGTGCTAACAATTACCCTTATTCTAGCTAATTAAATAGAAATTTATTATTTATTTATAATTAACCTTATTCCACCTTTAATTAAATAAATTTACATTTATTTAATTACACTCCTTTTTATCCGTTATCCTTGATTAAATAAATTTACATTTATTTTATCTCATTTTGCCTCATCCTAATCCTCCACTTAATTAAGTAAATGACATAGTTTGTTTAATTAATCCCCTCTTATCCCACTTGAAATTAAAAATTATACTTAATTATATTTAAGCACATGGCTCCTAACTTTAACCCTCACCTAACCTCACTTCTCCAATCTAATCCATCCTTCTAACCCAAGTCAACCTAGTTTTCCACTAATTAATCTTAATCTGCCACCTAATTAATCCCTAATCATTTGCACAACCTTAATCTAAGGATTAAGGAATCTTGACTCAAACCCAAGTCACATGTGACTCTTACAAACCCTTACACACTTGTCTCCCACATGTCATTGAGATGTCACTTTTCAAACCTTGGTTCTCTCTTTCTCTTCCACCTTTTGACCCATGTCATTAACATGTCATTTTCCAAAGTTTCTCACACATGTGTGAGCAACATTGGTTCCCCCATTCTCTTACATATTGTGACCTTTGTCATTGAGCCATCACTTAATAAAATTGCTCACACATGTGTGAGAAACTTTGACTCTCTTACACCCTCTTACACCTCCTTACACTTTGTCATGGATATGTCGCTTTCAAAGGTTTCTCACACATGTGTGAGAATCTTTCCCCCTTTGAATGGTCAAACCCTAATTCACATGTCATAGACATGGAATCTACTTGGCATCCACCTCATTGCCACCTCATTAATCCTGAAGAATCCTAACCCTTCATCCAACTTTTAATCGAAATCATCTATTTTCCTCAAATTCCTATGAACTAAGAGCCTTTCTCCTCATTCAAGAAGCCTTTTTCACACATTATCATGCTATGGGATTTGTAAGCAACCACATACCCTAAAAAAAAAATCATTAAAGAACTCTTCATTTGTGAAGATTTGCATTTGTTTATTATGTTGAATATTTGAGCTCCATTTCTCATTTTGTTTCAACACATTTACATTCTTATTTCCATAGTATTTTTCAGGTATGCATATGATATGTTAGGATAAGCTTAGTTTATTTAAGTTTATTCTTTTATTGCATGTTTATGCAATACAAGATATATGTTCACACACTATGAAAATAGCATAACTAAAAAATATACATTAGAACAAGTATAAGAAAGGGTGTAACTTGTAACTCTTCTTTATGTTGTGGGTCAACACAAGAAAAAGGTCTCCATATCTCACTTTAAACATTTTTAATCCATTAAATGAATGGAAACTATAAATCAAATATGTACCATATAGAAATTTTATACTAATAAGTGTAGAAATCCTCAATATCTTAACTTACAAGCATACACATATAACAGAAACAATAATTACTTTCATGTAGATAAATTTGAATGTGAGGCCTCACCCCAAGTCAATATAGCCTTGTCTTTGATCATTAGGATAGACCTAGAAATTGGCTTAATATTTTGGATGATTTAAGAGATTTGACCTTCTTAATAGGTAAATTATTTCATTAGATGATGTACATTATAGTTTATGACATTTTCCTTACTCATGATGATAGATTAGATAATTACTGTCATATTTCAATTTGAGTACATATGCTAAAATGGGATATTAGAAAAAATAACAACTCAGAATTAAATTATGATGAGTTGTAAATTTTATTGAAGGATAAATCTTAGGTGATGAATTATTGATGACTCTTTGCACTTATAGTCATTTTGATTTAATGAATGTTGTGAGGATGCAATTGATTTTATATGCTTGCATGAGTAATTAGGAAATGGAGAGTTGATTTTATCATGATACGATGAGATTTCTTTTGCGAATTGAAAGTTAATTTCTTATGTGAAATTTATGAGTGCACATGATGATAGGAGAGAAGAAGGTTACTTTGAATATGCGAAGTGAATTTCAATTGATTATGTGGTGTTATAAATGATTTTTTAAGTTGAATGTAATTGATTAATATATGTTGTCGATTTATATTTCTTGGACTACTAATGTTGGATTTAGTGTGTAGAAAATTAGACCATGGTATTATCGGGGAACCAAAGCATAAACCTATGTTAATTCAGTTAGTCAAGGTTGCATCTAATAAGAGACAAAACCTCTTTGTGTAATATTTTATTTGTAAAAATAATGAGCATGTGTGTATTTAATTAATGTTTAATTGTAAATGTAATTTGTTTTGTGAATTCTCTAGTGGATATGCCGCATGGCTTTTGATGTGTAATTCATGTTGTGTCAACTGACAATTGTATGTTTACTTGTGGCCATGACATGTCCACTTTAGGATTGGATGCCCATCAACCTAGGAAAGTACCCCTTTAGGATCCCCATGTGAATCCCTTGGTTAGGGAGCTTGATGTATGATGATGTCATTGATTTTCAAATTAAATCTTATCAAGAGCTTTTGGTGAGTTAAAAAGGTGCCTAGGGGTGTGTGGTGTAGAGAACCTCCCATTTTTATAGGTTCATGAGTGTTTATGGTTGAGATAGGTGTTTGGTGTAAGTTGTAATAAGTTCCATTAGGTTGGATCCATGGTTATATTTTTAAGAGCCAAATGAGCTCACGAGGGGTTAGTGGTCTATTTGGCCTAAATGGCCTAGAGAGACTCCAAGTGATATTTTTGGGTAGAGATGATATAGAATAAGTTTTAGGAGGATAATTATCTTAACTAGGGTCTATAGAAGTCAGTCACACTATTTGAGGTGACCCAAAGAGCCCAATAGGCCTCCATGAGAAAAGTTGCTAGAAACTTTGCAAGGTTGTTAGAGCAACTTTTGCAACTTTTTGAAAATTTGCTCAGAGGGAGGTTATGGTGGTTGTAACCACTCATGCTCAGTATATGAGCATAGGATTGAAGAATTTGAATGGTTAATGAAGTTTTCTTTTGATTTTCATAAGTAAGAACTTATGTACGGATGTTAGACTCTAGTTTTGATTGATTGCAAGGTTTTTTTTGTTTCTTTTATTGCCTGTACAGATTGGCCAGGGTGATAAGGACCCATGGGAGTGTAGGGTGTTGAGTTATAATTATTTTTCATTGATTAGATAGGTTCTAGGTTAGTAGAGTAAATATTGAATGACATTTTAAGGCACTGGTTTGTAAAATTCATTTACATAGCCTCAATGATTTAAATAGCTCTAACCTGAGCATCCACTAGTGAAAATGGAAGAAACCATAGGGGATAAAAGGTTATAGTGTATACATAATGTTTATTTTTTAATTTTTTTGTGGCACTAATAATTCTAGACTAGGAGGGGAGCCCTATGGCTAACTATTGAGAACAAGTGAGCCAGGATAGGGCAAAGAATGCATTGGTTCATGCACCCATGATCTTGGGGAAGGGACTTAGTGGAATTTGTGGAAGACCTAAGGAGTATCCTTTAAGATTAAAGAGGTTGGAGAAAGTGAATCAAGGTTTGAAGACCAATTTGTTGGTCATACATGCAAACTAGTCCAGAGGCCTAATTAATAGGCTAAAAGTTAGGGCCTGATGGTAACTAGGGTTATGGGTGCAACCAAAAGCCTAATATTTGTATTTGGAAAGAGTTAGTGGATACCTTGAAGAATTTAAAGTTCTTATGTGAGGATTTTTTGGGAGTTTTGGAGCATTAGGCCAAAATTAGTGAAAATAGACCTACTAGGAATTGAGCCAATTAGGCCTCCTAGTGAGTTTGTTACTAAAAGTATTGGTAGTGTTTCCAGAAGTGTTGGGAAGGGTTACAAATGAATTTTGAAGGGTGGAGGACTTAGTTAAGAGTGGAAGTGATGTGTGGGAAGATCCTAAGCTAGGGTTTTGGATTATAGAGGGGAGTTTTAATGAAGGAGCCTAGAGAATTGAAGGCCTAATTGGTCTTAGGAGTTGTGAATATTCTATAATTAAACTATACCTTGGAGGAGAAGTTGACTAGGAGGATCTTGGAGATCCACATTGGGGAAGATAGAACAAGGAGTAACCATTGGATGGTTAGAATGGGTTAGAAATATAGGAGGAAATATAGATAAGCATGCCCTTAGATTCTTCAATGGGCAAGAGAAGTAGAACCAAAGACATCTTAAGTGGGTTGTATCTTTGCAAGCCTACACATTTGTTATCAATCATAATAAAGGAGTTAGAAACAAGGTTGTTGATTCTCTTAGTATAAGAGTCCTATCCATTTAGTAAATTCAATTGCAAAGTGTGAGTATGGAAGACTTGAAAGATCTCTACAAAGAGGACAAAGATTTCAAGGATGCCTATGATGCATGTGAAAGGTTTAGAGAGGGATTCAAGGTGGAATTCACTGTATACATATTGCAGGAAGGACTTTTGTTCAAGGTACATCTAATTTGTATACCTTAGTGCTTAATGAGAGAAAACATAGTGAAGGAGAAACACCAAGGAAGCTTGGGAGGCCACTTTGGAGTGGACAAGACACTTGAGCATGTGAATAGGCATTACTATTGGCCTAAGTTACAATCAAATGTTAGGAAGTTTGTGGAGCTATGTCAGATTTGTTAGAGGGATAAAGGATAGAGTAGTAATAGTGGATTGTACCAAACTCTATCCATACCTCAAAGGCATTGGGAGTGCTTGAGTATGGACTTTGTTTTGGGGTTACCAAAGACACCTAGGGGACATGAGAATGTATTTGTTTTAGTGGACCATCTTAGCAAGATGGCACACTTCATACCATGTAAGAAGACAAATGATTCTTCACATATTGTAGGTCTATTCTTTAGAGATGTTGTTAGGATCCATGGATTGCCACTGAACATAGTAAGTGATAGAGACAACAAGTTTGTGGGAAACTTTTGGAGGACCCTATGGAATATGCTAGGTATAAATTTATCTTTCTCTTTAGCCTACCATCCACAATCAGATGGAAAAATGTAGGTAGTGAAAAAGTTACGAGGGAACTTGCTAAGATGCTTAAATAAGCAACATGGACAGTCATGGGATCACATCATAGGGCAGGAATAATTTTCCTATAATGAATCCATTAATAGGAGTACTGGTAAAATCTCCTTTGAAATAGTCTATGGGACTCATCCTAGAGGGATCTTAGAGTTGAGAGATCTCAGTTTGTAAGATAAGAGGAGTGGTCAAGGGGAGACATTTGCAGAGCAGATTAAAGAGCTGCATGAGCAGATCAAAAGGACCTTACAAAAATAGGGAGAGAAGTATAAAGCCAAGGTAGACCACTCAAGGAAGGATTTTCATTTCAAGGTAGGGCATTTAGTCCTTGCATATCTCAGGAAGGAGAGATTACCCAAGGGCCAGCCTACCAAATTACTTATGAAGAAGATAGGACCCTTGAAGATCTTGTACAAATATGGAAAGAATGCTTATGAAGTGGAATTGCCACTTGATTTAGGCATTTCATCCATCTTCAATGTGTGTGATGTATATCCTTATAAGGGACTATCTCTAGACATAGGTCCAACTATTATTTCAAACTTGGGAGATGATGATTGGGTCAAAGATTTGCCAACCCCAATCCCAATAAAATTAGAAAGTATAATGGATGCTAAGGTGATAAAAAAGACAAGGAAGGGTGCTTATAAGGCGTATCTAGTTAAATGGCAGGGGTTACCTAATGCTGAGGCCATATGGATGATAGGGATATCAAAATCATGAAGCATGGGATCACCATTGAAGACCTCCTAACTCAAGGGACTTGAGTTCTTTGTCCCATGGGAGTATGGTGCAAAGGACCTCCCATTTTTCTAGGCTAGTGAGTGTTTATAATTGAGATAAGTGTTTGGTGTGAGTTGGAATAAGATCCATTGGGTTGGATCCATGGCTATTTTTATAAGAGCCAAATGAGTTCATGAGGGGTTAGTGGTCTATTTGGCCTAAATGGCCTAGAGAGACTCCAAGTGATATTTTTGGGTAGAAATGAGCTAGAATATGTTTTAGGACCCTAAGTATCTTAACTAGGGTCCCTAGAAGTTAGTGATGTAGGGGCATCCAAGGCTGGAGCAAGGGCATTCAATGTGCTCGATGGAACTACATAAATATTTATGTTTTGGCCAGTTTGTGCTCAGTTGTAGCCTTGACTGATGACCTCAGTCATTGAAGGAAGCTCAGTTGCTAAAGGAACTCGATAGTCTCTGGCACTCAGTGAATAGGTTACTTAGTCATGCCTCTGGTACTCGGTCAACACTAGTGCTAGGTGATGCTTGTATGGCTCAGTTATTTCACTATTGCTTGGTAGATCTGACTTGCCAATTGGAGTTCAGTGTGATTTGTTGGGCTGACTTGGTGCATTAATTTATTATATCTTTTGTTGGATTCTCCTAAGTGGATCTGGAGGCCAACATGCTGTATTAAATGTTTGTATACACTTTGTAAGCTGACTTGTATGGCATTTAATATTTGTTACAAAGTGTTTGGGGTTTTCATCTTGCCGACTTGTGGTTGATGATTAGTATTTAAGGGAATCTTGGGGTAGATGTTTAGAGAGGCCAAAAAGGAAAAAAGAAGCATAAGCTTAGAGGTGCACTACTAAAGCTGGAGTTGGTGAAGTTGTGGAAAAGTTTCTTCCATGAACTTGCAGATTTGATTCCTATCAGATAGTTGTAATAGAAGAGCTAGTGGTGGCATACTTGGGAACAAGGAGATTGATTGGTGGCTTGCAAGCTCAAGTTTAGATTTTCCTTAGGGTTTCCATTAGCTTCTAATTGTCTTCAGAGCTAGACTAGCTAGATTTTGTATTAGATTTGTTGTGGATCTTACAAAATTGTTTACTAATTGTAATTGGCCCTAACCTAGAAGGCCTTACAGTCGGGCATGTTAATGAAAATTAGAGTTAAACAATTGTTGGTGTTGCTTTGTGAGTATTATACTATGTTTTTATGACTTGTTTCAAGGTTTGGATTGTCCTTAATTGGATCTATGATCCCTTGATCTATGTCAGGTGGTATCAGAGTGAAGTTTTGTTCTTGCTGGAGTGAATGTTGGTCTTGTGAAGCAGAAGTTTGACCTAGAAAAGCTGATCTTGCAAAGTTAATCTTGTTGAAGGAAAGATCTTGTGATCTTGATTACAAGTCCATAGCACTAGACTTGTGAAATTGTGCCCTAGTTATTTTGCAAGATTGTAGATTGTGATATGACTTGTATACAACTTGGAGATTGTAACAAGGTGATCAGTGAAGGTTTTTTGTCGAGTGTTTCTATTATATTTAAGGATGCCACCAAGAACATTAGACCCTAGAGTTACTCAAGACCTTTGTGATACTATGGAATCCTAGATTACAGAGAAGGTGAAATCAGATTTTAGATCTTAGATGGAATTGATGAAAAATGACATGGTCACCGAGATCATGAGAGCTATTACTGGTATTCCTTGAAATGTTGGTACTAAGGATGGCTATGAAGAAGCTGCTAAATAATTTTAACCTACTAGATCTAGTGGTGATGACTGGAAGGATAGATTTGGTGAGGATAGAACTACTCGGTTGCCTAGATCTACTGCTTAGTTTAGCAGTTATCAAATGAAAGTCTATACTTTCTTTGACACTTTGAAACTTGAGAATTTGATTGACTAGATTAGTGAACTTGAAGAAATTGAAGATCCTCTTTGGGTAAGATTAGCACAAACTAAGTTGAAAGGACATGCTTCTCTTTGGTGGAAAGAATTGCAAAGAGACTGAGAGGATGAATGTGAAATGAAGATCAATCAGTGGAGGTTGATGGTAAAAAAATTGAAAGCTAAGTTCATACTAGTTGACTATGAGCTTGATTTGTTTATGAAGTTGCAGAATCTGAAATAGAAGGATTTGTCTATTGAAGATTATACTGAGGAGTTCTACAAACTTACTATTCGGTCTAGATGCTGAGAGATTGGTAAGGAAAAGGTAGCACGGTATGTGAATAGTCTAATATTCAATATTCAAGATGAGCTTGGTATGCTGAAGATTGATTTTGCTGAAGATACTTATCAGTATGCTCTGAAGATAGAAGATAAGTTGAAAAGGAAACAACATTCTAACTCTCGAGGGACCAACTGATGCAAAAGATGAATAGAAACCTATGGAACCTAAGAAGAAGACAGGTAGAGTTATCTTTAAACATACTTGCTATAACTGTGGAGAGGAAGGACACCATTCTTTTGAATGTACATAGAAGAAGGTTGACCGATGAAATGCTATGGTGAATGAAAACATTCAGAATGAACTTGAATCTGAGAATTTGCTGCTTTGGCGAACATTGCTTGGTACAAAGGATGAACCTTGTCAAAGGAGTTATTTGTTTAAGACTCGATGCAAGTATGGAGGTAAATTCTATGATGTTATTGTTGATAGTGGTAGTACTGATAACCTTCTTGCCGAGGACATGGTTAGGAAACTTGGTTTGAATAGAATGAAACATCCACGACCTTATAGGATTGGTTGGTTGCAAGATGTTCATGCTTTGGAAGTAAGAGAAGAATGCTTCATTGATGTTCAGATTGGAAAGTATAAGGATCTTGTGTTATGTGACATTGTGGATATGGATAGCTATCATATATTACTCGGTAGACCTTGGCAATTTGATTGCAAAGCTATCTATGATTGTGTGAAGAATGTTTTTACTATTGAGAAGAATGACAAAATTTTTCACTGATGCCTTTGATGAATACAACACTTAGTAGGAGAAACCTAAGTATTGGTAGCTAAGTTGAGGTTGCGAATTTAAGGAAAATGAATGATCCATTTGGAGAATTCACCTATGCATTGTCTAGAAAAGACTTGAAGAGATAGAGGAAACAGAAGTGGAAGAAGTTGCAAGCAAAAAAGGTGGAGGACTGGTATGTAAGGAACCAATTCGGGGTTTATGTGTTGAACCCTAGAAGATATTGTTGCCTCAGATGAACATCTTTTGGAACTTGGGGTGTCTAATGCAAGGGCATCCAAGGTTGGAGTAGGGGCATTCCATGTGCTTGGTGGAACTACATAAATATTTGTGTTTTGGCTAGTTTGTGCTCGGTTGCAGCCTTGACCGATGGCCTCGATCATTGAAGGAATCTTAGTCACTAAAGGAACTTTGTAGTCTCTGGTGCTTGGTGAATAGGTTACTCGGTCATGCCTGTGGTACTTGGTCAACACTGGTGCTCGATGATGCTTGGATGGCTTAGTTATTTCACTATTGCTCAGTAGATCTGACTTGCTGATTGGAGTTCGGTGTGATTTGTTTGGCCAACTTGGTGCATTAATTTATTGTATCTTTTGTTGGATTCTCCTAAGTGGATATGGAGGCTGACATGTTGTATTAAATTTTTGTATACACTTTGTAAGCTGAATTGTATGGTATTTAAGATTTGTTAGGAAGGGTTTGGGGTTTTCATCTTGCCAACTTGTGGCTGATGATTAGTATTTAAGAGAAGCTTGGGGTAGATGTTTAGAGAGGCCAGAAAGGAGAAAAGAAGCATAAGCTTAGAGGTGTGCTATTGAAGCTGGAGTTGGTGAAGTTGTGGAAAATTTTCTTCCATGAACTTTAAGATTTGATTCCTATGAGATAGTTGTAATAGCAGAGCTAGTGGTGGCATACTTGGGAACAAGGAGATTTCTTGGTAGCTTGCGAGCTCAAGTTTAGATCTACCTTAGGGATTCCACTAGCTTCTGATTGTCTTTAGAGTTTGACTAGCTAGATTTTGTATCAGATCTGTTGTGGCTCTTGTAGAATTGTTTACTGATTGTAATTGGCCCTAACCGAAAGGCCTTACAGTTGGGCATGTTAATGAAAATCAGAGTTAAACAATTATTGGTGTTGCTTTGTGAGTATTCTATTGTGTTGTTCTGACTTGTAGCAAGGTTTGGATTGTCATTAATTAGATCCACCATCCCTTGATCTGCATCAATTAGTCACACTCTTTGAGGTGACCCAAAGAGCCCAATAGGACTACATCAGAAAAGTTGCTAGAAACTTTGCAAAGTTGCTCGAGCAACTTTTGTAACTTTTTGAAAAGTTGCTCAAAGGGAGATTATGGCAGTTGTAACCACTCTTTCTCAGTATATAAGCATGGGATAGATGAATTTGAATGGTTAATGAAGTTTTAGTTTGATTTTCATAATTAAGAACTTATGTACAATTGTTAGACTGTAGTTTTCATTGATTGTAGGGTTTCTTTTTTTATTGTACGACCTGTATGAATTGGTGAGGGTGATCAGGACCCATGGGAGTGGAGGTTGTTGAGTTATCTTTCTTTTTTATTGATTAGATAGGTTCTAGGTTAGTATAGTGTAGATTGAAAGATATTTTAAGGCACTGGTTTGTAAAATCCATTTATAGAGCCTCATTTCTTGAAATGGCTCTAACCTGAGCATCCACCCGTGGAAATGGCTGAAACCATAGGGGATGGAAGGTTAGAGTCTTTACATAAAGTTTATGTTTTCATTTTTTCTATGGCACTAAGATTTCTAGACTACGAAGGAACCCCTATGGCTGACTATTGAGAACGGGTGAGCCAGGACCGGGAAAAGAATGCATTGGTTTTAGCACCCATGATCTTGGGGAAAGGACTTAGTGGAATTTGTGGAAGACCTAAGTAGTATCCTTGAAGATTCAAGAGGTTTGATAAAGTGAATCAAGGTTTGAAGACCAATTTGGTGGTCATATGTGCAAACTGGTCTATAGGCCTAATTAATTGGCTAAAACCTAGGGCCTGATGGTAACTAGGGTTATCGGTGCAACTAGAAGCCTAAAATTTGGATTTGGAAAGTGTTAGTGGATACCTTGAATAATTTCAAGGTCTTTATGAGGTTTTTTTGGGATTTTGGGAGCATTAGGCCAAAATTAGTGAAAATAGACCTATTACGAATTGAGCTAATTAGGCCTCCTAGTGAGTTTGTTACTAAAAGTCTTGGTAGTGTATCTAGAAGTGTGGGGAAGGGTTCCAAATGAATTTTTAAGGGTCAAGGACTTAGTTAAGAGTGGAAGTGATGTGTGGGAAGATCCTAACCTAGGGTTTGGGATTATAGAGGATAGTTTTAATGAAGGAGCCTAGAGAATTGAAGGGCTAATTGGTCTTATGATTTGTGAATCTTCTATAAGTCAACTATACCTTGGAGGAGAATTTGATTGAGAGGATCTTTGAGATCCACATTTAGGTAGATAGCACAAGGAGTAACCATTGGATGGTTAGAAGAGGTTAGAAACATTGGAGGAAACACTAGACTCCTAAACTCTCTGCATTAGTGTGTTTAGGCCATTTTTAGTTAGTCCACTTGGTATATCTATGGGTAAGAATCATTTTTCAACATAAGACAACCCATAGTTGACCCAAAGACCCATCCAAAAATTGGTTTTCCAAGATGGCCAAAAATCAACTTTTTGGACCAAGTTTTGGTAAGAACACTATTCATTAGAATGGTAGTCCTATTTCCACCTTTTTGGCTTACCTTTGTAAGAGGCCATTTTTAGTAACCCTTTAAGAACCTTAGGGAAGACCACCCAATGGGAAGGAAAACTTATCTATAGGGGTTTGTGGGAAGATGTGTGGAGGCCTTTTTAGAGGGGTCTCTTCTTTTGGAAGAGTTTGAACACCCACTCTCTATCTTAGAGACTAGTTAATTTTGGAGGAGCTGGATAGGAGAAAGCTTGGTAAAAAATGGATCTCATCTTCAACACTCACCATTGTTTCTTGGACTTAGGTTGGTGGCTCCACTTGAATTCTTATGTAGATTCTATTTTGTATGTGATAAATATGGTAATTGTGTTCTTCATGTTTCTTGTAGTGAGATTCTTGTTGCTCTTATATGTTAGTAGTTGCATATGTAAATCTTGAGCTTGTTTTTGTGCAAGTTATTTTTATGTTGTAAATGTGAAGTTTTGTGTTTTAAATCCCTTGTTTTGTGATGTTTGTATGGGAGTCTCAAGGCCACACTCACCCATGGGGGGAAGAGTATCCTTTGGGGTGAAGGGCTTTCTTTGGACAACCATGGGTGTAGAGTCTCTCCTTGGAAAGGAGAAGGAAGAAAACATGGAAGTATGGGCTCCATGTAGCCATCCTTTTTTGTTATATTGGGGGTCATAAGGGGGTAGTTTTTAGCTTGATGCCATGGGGGTCATAAGGATTTTGTTTGGATTTTGAGAATGTAGTTTAGATGAGTTTTGGGAAGGCCATGTGTGGGCTTGTCTCATTTGTTTTGAAATGAGATTTCTCCCCATTTGTACTTAGTCCACCTTCACCCCAAGAATAGGGTCATTGTGAGACCCATTGTTCATATCCTTGGTTGGGAGTTCTCATGTGTTTAGCATGTTTTTATGTTCTTGTTTGAACATATTGTTGCCTATTTTCCTATCTATATTATGGTTACCCTAGCTCAGAGGTGCCCTCCTAGAGGCCTTGGATGTGAGGTGAGCATCCCATGGCTCAGCCCATTTTCATTGTCGGAAAGAGAGGAATAGGGAAGCTTTTGAATGCATTAAGGAAAATTTGTATATCATGTTTGTCTATGCCAAATTGATCTATGAGCATCTTAGGTTTAAGAGAAATCTTGCATCACCCAAAAATATTTTTGGTTTCTTTTTAATAAGGGCTATCTTGTGCAGAGCTGCTATTTTTGGAAAGTTACTATTTTTAGTATGTTTTTCATTCAAGCTCAGAATGGTCTATTTTCTTCCCTGGAGGTTCATTTTGGTCATATTAGCTTGCTAGTAAAGTTTCATTGACAGATCAAGTCTAGCTTTGTAGATATTGAAGATTTTCGGTATTGGCAGCAAGGTACATAGAAACTTTGAATTCAGTTTTGAAGGCTTTAGAGGCTCTGGATGAGGTCAAAACTTCATCTGATTGGAGCTTGCACAAGCTAGGTGTTGTAGAGCACTTTGTGCCCTTTCTAAATTTGGGTCATCACAGTCAATCAGGTAAATGGGTGATGACTTCTGGTCTCTAGAAGTTGGGTCACCTGAAATGGTGGAAAATAATTTTCCTTTAAAATTTCTATTTGGATTTCAAAAGTTATTTTGAGCTAAATTTGATGTAATAAATTGAAAAATAAAATAACTCTAAGTTAGGTTGGCATTGATGGCTAAATTTCTGGAAGCTTTCCAAGCGGTGGAAATTTGCCTATATAAGGAAGGCTGTAGTGTTGTCTTAAGCAATTCGGAGCAATTCTAGGTAATAATTTGAGGCTTTGTCCTATAGAATATTGTAAGGGAAAGTGCCCATGTGGCTTTGCATATTATAATTCTAAAATTTGTAATTCCACATTTGTGGAGATAATAAGAAGCCCATTTTCTATTCTTGCAAATTGTTCTTGTTTCTCTATTTTTATTATGTGTTTTTGGTATTAAGGGGAGCACCCTTTATCAAGTGGTATTAGAGTAGGGGCTGCTAAAGTGTAAATAGATCACTGACTATGAGGTAGTTTGCACCAAGATTGTGGTTTAGAGTTTTTGTGTAAACATATCGCTGACTATGAAGTAGTTTGCACAAAGACTGTGGTTAGGGTTTTAGCAATAAGAGTAAAAATGTCTCCATGAAGGGAACATGGTGGAAGAGCTAGTGGTGTGACACCTAAGGTTAGAGCGCTCTAGAGACAAGTGCAAGCATTGCAAGAAGAGATTCGTAGAGAAATGAATCTTAATGTCAGAGACCAAAGCGAGGATAAAGCTGAAGGAGGAAATTCTGATCAAGAAGCAGAAGGTGAAATTATGAATCAAGAGGGAGAAAGGCTTTTTCAAGCCATTTCCAAAACTAGGAAAAGACCTAAGATTGAGGTTCCTACATTTTTAGAAAATCTTAACCTAGAGGAATTGATCGACTGGATCAATGAATGTGAAGAAAATTTTGAGTATGAAGATATTGAGGATCCTGATAGGGTCAAGTTTGTGAAGGCCTGACTGAAGGGTCACGCAAAGATCTAGTGGAAAGGGATTCAATTGGAGAGAATTAGAAGAGGAAAGGAGAAAATTACAAGGTGGGATCGAATGGTGGATAAATTGAAGTGACAATTCATTCCTGTTGATTATGAGCTTGACCTACTGAATAAAATACAAAGTTTGAAGCAAGTGAGAAGATCTGTTCACGAGTACATGGAGGAGTTCTATCGAATCCTCATTAGAATAGGCCATGTGAAAGCTAATAAGGAGAAATTTTCCCATTACTTTAATGGGTTGAGGCTAAGAATTTAGGAAGAGTTGAATTTGGTTTGAACAAATAGTATTGAAGATGCATACTAGTTTTCTTTAAAAGTAGAGGAAAAGCTGAAGAAGAAATTTGAAAGCAGACAAGGCAGAAGAGGTCATGGTATAAGATCTAGAAGATAGTCTTATGGAGGCTGAAATGAACATCTAAAAATGAAGGATGAGGCCAGTAGTAGTCAATATCAGAGAGGTAACAATTTCAATCGTTCCCATGATCAAAATAATAGAGATTAGAGAGGAAGAGGAAGAGGAAAAGGATCTAGAAGAGGAGGCTTCCATGGAACATGTTTTCACTATGGAGAAGAAGGTCATAGGGGCCTTGAATGTCCTCAATGCCAAGGAAGGATAGATAGGAGAAATGAAGGCCAAGCTAGAGTTACGCATGTGGATGAAGATGTTGAAAGACAATAAATGTTGATTAACAAAAGAGTCCTGTTGAGTGGTGAGAATGAACCTAAGCAAAGGAGGAGCCTGTTTCGCACCAGGTGCAAGTGTGAAGGTAAATGTTTTGATGTGATTATTGATAGTGGAAGCATTAAAAATTTGGTGTCAAAAGAGATGGTGACAAAGTTGAAGCTCAAGAGAGAGAAGCACCCACATCCATATTAGATTGCCTAGGTGCAGGATGACCACAAGGTCATGGTCAGTGAACAGTGCCTAGTGAAGTTCAAGATTGCCAGATACTATGATGAGGTACTATGTAATATCATACCTATGGATGCATGTCATATGTTGTTGGGTAGACCTTGGTAGTTTGATAGGCATGTTGTACATGATAGTCATGTGAATACCTATTCCCTAACAAAGGATGGAGTGCGACATAAGCTAAAGCCATTGAAGGAGACTGAAGAAAAGGTATCTAGTAATGCAAGAATAAATTTTGTTGATGGAAGAAAATTCCTAGATGGTATGAGGCATGAGCATGTGTGTTTTTCTTTAATTCCAAAAGATGGTAAAAAGGAAGTAGAGGATGTACCTATAGAAGTTGCAGATTTTTTGAATGATTTTCAAGATATTATATTTGATAATGTACCTGATTGATTACCACTAGTAAAGAAGATTAGTCATCAAATGGATTTGATTCCAAGAGCCAGTTTTCCAAATAAGGTAGCATACATAATGACACCAGCAGAAAGTGAAGAGTTGAATAGACAAGTACATGAGTTGTTACATCTAAGGGGTTGATTCAGGAGAGCCTAAGTCCCTATGTTGTACTTGTAGTATTAGCACTAAATAATAATGGAGAATTTGTATAGATTCTAGGGCTATAAACAAGATCACAATCAATTATAAATTTTAATTGTCATGAAGGGATGATATTATGGATTGTTTGAGTGGAGCTATGTATTTCTCAAAGATAGATCTGAAAAGTGGATATCATCAAATTTGGATCAAAGAAGGAGATGAATCAAAGACTATCTTCAAGACAAAAGAAGGACTATATGAGTTGTTAGTCATGCATTTTGGGCTAACCAATACACTGAGCACTTTCATGCGGCTCATGAACGAGGTTCTCAAAGACTTTCTGGGTAAGTTTGTCATTGTTTACCTAGATGATATTTTGATCTTTAGTAAGACATTGGAGGAGCATATGATGCATATTCATATGGTGTTTGATAAGCTTAGAGAGTAGAAATTGTTGATTAATTTGAAGAAGTTCAGTTTTGTGAAGGAGTTAGTGTATTTGGGATTTGTAGTTTCAGTAGAAGGTCTAAAAATGGACCCAGAGAAAGTGCAGGCTATTCTTAAATGGCCTACTCCAATGAGTGCTACTAAGGTAAGATCTTTTCATGGATTGGCTAGTTTTTACAAAAATTTTATCAGAAATTTTAGCAGTATTTGTGGATCCTTGACTGAAACAATGAGAGCGGATAGAAAAGAGTTTAAGTGGACTAATGAGGCAGATAAGAGTTTTAAACTATTGAAATAAAAAGTTACAAAACAACTTATTTGAGCACTTCCAAATTTTAATAAGGTGTTTCAAGTAGAATGTGATGCTAGTGGTACTGCAATAGGAGTTGTTATGAGCCAAGAAGGTAAACCTATTGTTTATTTTAGTGAGAAGTTAAATGATGCCAAAAAAAAATATTAGGTTTATGATCAAGAATTTTATCCTACAGTTTAGGCATTAAAGAAGTGGAGACACTATCTTCTTCCTAAGGAGATTGTTTTGTATACTGATCATCAAGCTTTGCAATATTTGAATAGTCAAGGAAAATTGAATCAAAGGCATTTGAAATGGGTTGAGTTTTTGCAGAGTTATACATTTGTTTTGAAACACAGGAGTGGAAAGTCTAACAAGGTTGTAGATGCTCTTAGTAGAAGGTAAATTTTGTTGACAAAGATGTAGATTGAGGTGGTTGGGTTCAAGGAACTCAAGAGTTTATATCCAGAGGATCTTGATTTTGGAGAAGCTTTGAAAGCTTGTACATAACCAATTACTCTAAATAGAATGAAGTGGCTAGATTTCATCATCTAGGATAATATGTTATTCAGAGGGAGTTAGTTGTGCATCCTGCAAAGTTCCATGAGGGAGATTCTCATCAAGGAGAAGCATAGTGGAGGATTGGCTGGACATTTTGGTCATGATAAAACCATTGCTTTGGTTAGGGAGAACTATTATTGGCCACAGTTGCAGCAACATGTCAAGAAGTTTGTACAGGGTTGCAGAGTATGTCAGATGGCAAAAGGAGTGAAGAAAAATATAGAGTTTTATCACCCATTACCTGTACCAAAGAAGCCTTGGGAGGATATCAATATGGAATTTGTTCTTGGTTTAATAAGGATACAGCGGGGACATGATTCAATTTTTGTAGTGGTTGACAGATTTTTAAATATGACACATTTCATTCCTTACAAGAAGACTAATGATGTTGTTCATATAGAAATTTTTTTTTTAGTGAAGTGGTGAGGCTACATCATTTTCTGAAGAGCATAGTTTCAGATCGGGACACTAAGTTTGTTGGATATTTATAGCTTACATTGTGGATGAATTTGAAGACCAATTTGAAGTTTAGTTCATCACATCATCCAAAAACTAGTAGACAAACAGAGGTGGTGAATACTTGAGTGTGGAGAATTTTTTGAGATGTTTGGTTGCAGATACACCAATAGTATGGGATTTGATTTTATCATAGGTAGAATTTTCATAAAATAATTCTATCAAAAGAATCATTGGTAAATCACCATTCCAGATTGTATATGGAAGTAGTCGAAGAAATGCATCTAAGTTGAGGAAGATAGATAAAGGAGAAATAAGTAGCGTTGAAGCTAAGGATTTTGTAGAACATTTGAAGAACATCTATGAGGAGGTGAGGAAGCATATTACCAAAATGAATGCACAGTATAAGGCTAAGGCATATGAGAAAAGAAGGCACAATGAATTAAAGGTTGGCAATGAAGTTATGGTTCATTTGCAAAAGGAGCGATTTCCAGTTGGTATATATAACAAGTTGAAAATGAAGAAGTTTGGGCCATGTAAGATACTAAAGAAGCATGATTCTAGAAATGCCTATGAGGTCGAGTTGCCTACAGAGATGAATATTTCACTAGTATTTAATATTTTAGATTTGATAGAGTATCATGAGAGAGGTGTTGAAGATGAGATCATAGTAGCACAGTAGAGTATTCCAGCAACTATTTTAGTTACTAAGGAGATTGAGGACATACTAGATAGTTGTCTTGGTAGAAGCAAAAGGAACAAGACATATGAAGAATATCTAGTCAAATGGAAATGATGAGCTATTGAAGATTCATCATGGCAGACAAGGGAAGAGGTTAACTACCTTGGTTTTCCTTTTCACACTTGAGTCGTGATAGGGTCACTTCTCAAATTACCCTGAGTGTCTGATGCAGGAGCATCCTAGGTGTAAGAGCAATCTTGCATCACAAAAAAATATTTTTGGTTTCTTTTCAATAAGGGGTATCTTGTGTAGAGCTGTTATTTTTGGAAAGTTACTATTTTTAGTAAGTTTTCCATTCAAGATCGGAATGGCCTATTTTCTTCCCTGGAGGTTCATTTTGGTCATATCAGCTTGCCAGTAAAGTTTCATTGATAGATTAAGTCTACCTTTGTAGATATTGAAGATTTTCAGTATTGGTAGGAGGGTACAAAAAATTTGAACTCAATTTTGAAGGCTTTAAAGGTGCCAGATGAGGTCAAAAATTTGACTGATTGGAGCTTGCATGAGCCAAGTTTTGTAGAGTGCTTTGTGCCCTTTCTGAATTGGAGTCATAATAGTCGATTGGGTCAACGAGTGATAACTTATGGTCTGCGGAAGTTGGGTCACCTAAAATGCCAGAAAATGATTTTCCTTCAAAACATCTTTTTGTGTTTCAAAAGTTATTTTGAGCCAAATTTGATGTAATAAATTCAAAAATAAAATAACTCTAAGTTGGGTCGGCCTTGATGGCTAAATTTCTGGAACCTTCCCAGGTGGTGGAAAATTGCCTATATAAGGAAAGTTGTAGTGTTGTCTTAGGTAGTTCAGAGTAGTTTTAGGTAGTTCTAGGTAATAATTCAAGGCTTTGTACTATAGAATATTGTAAGGGAAAATTCCCATGTGGCTTTGCATATTTTAATTCTAAAATTTGTAATTCCACAAATGTAGAGATAATAAGAAGCCCATATTATATTCTTACAAATTGTTGTTGTTTCTCTATTTCTATTATGTGTTTGTGGTATTAAGGGGAGCACCCTTCATCACAAATGTAATAGCTATCTCCTTGTAGAGGAGAGTCCTAATGGAACCTTTGTTTTGAGTCCATCTAATGATATTATTTTGTGATCTTTTATGTAAAGGTTTTCCTTTTGTTAAGTTCATCTTATGCAAAAAAGAATATTTCTCATTATATCTGTAGCATATATTTTATGAATCATAAAATGTATCCAACTCTTATTTATGTTAATGTATGAAAAAATATCTCTCTCCTTCTCTTGTTTTAAGAGATTTAATTAGTACATAAATTTATCTCTATAGTTTTTGAGTAAATACTCTAAATCATTAAAGTTGTTAATTTGAAAGGTTTTCTAAGTTGTGTAGTGTAGTTTAGGTTTTTTTTTTTAATATTTATTTTTAAGTTCTCAGTTTTGTACATTAAGCATGCTACAAAAAATGGGTTTGGGGGGGGGGGAATATACTTATTTATGTTTATTTAGTTATATATCAGTTTTAAATTATTTTTAAAATTTGCATGCAATAAGCATAGGGGCTCATAAGTGGCTACTAGAATCACTTATTGTAAGTAAATTAATAAATTGATAACATGTTAAATTAAATTGGGGGTTTCAAAATTAATTAATAAGATGTGTTCCTTGCCCATGCCTGAGTACTTGATTGAGTTCTTGACTAGGATGAGAGTGGGAGAAGATGCTTGATTAAGGTCTTGCATGGTTAGTAGCCTTGTCAGTATGAGATGCTTACTAATCCCACATATGGTTGCTTGAGTGTCAATGTCCAGAGACACCACTAGGAAAAAAACTCAAGTGTTGACATATGTGATTGCACTTCCATATATACATCTAAGTTTTTCTACATATTCTGGTTACCTTTGGAATTAGTATGCATGACCTCTCCCATTTTGTTATATCTTTAGGGATAGAGATATTTCTGGCTCATGTTCTTACTTTGTATGATTTTTTATTTTTGTGTTTGTTATTAGAGTCGGGTATTTTTTATCTCCTTAGTATGGTGGGAGTGAACCATTTAAGTTCCACGAGGATGGGTGTTAATGAATATTTTACCATTTTACTTTCTTACGTACATGTACTAGTGTTAGATGATCTTTGTTGTAGTTGTAATTCTTGTTCATCATTCTTAGAGACTTGATCTTATCTTTTTTATGCTGTACTTTGTGTCATTGTATCATGTGATGTTATTGGAATATTGTATTATATTTTATATTTGTTATAATTAAATACTTTGCAACTTGTCTAGTGGATGTTGGTTTTTTATGTATAACTTTTTGTATTGGTTGTATCTAGCCTTCATTTATGATATGATATACTTGTTATTAATTTTTGTTATGTGAGTATAGTATATTATTTATTGTACTTAGTAGATTAATTAACTTACATAATTCTGTGTCATGGAGCCCTTGGGATTTTTAATCTATAAATGGTTTATATTTGTAAGCTTGTATTATCTTATTTTATATTGTTATTCATTTTGGTTTTTAAAATTAATTTTTTTTTTCTATAAACCTAGTAACATATTTTAGGTTAATTTCTCTAGGGTTCCCTAATGGTACATTACACTTTGCATCATGTCAAGCTAAAAATAAAAACTCATTTATGTATTCATCGTGAATAATACTAAACATTGAACTTTGTCACACTACAAAGATAAATTTCCAAACTCTAAATCTTGAACAAAACCAATTGAGGAAACACCAATAAGTCCCAAATATTCCATTAACTTCACATCAACTAAATCAAGCAATATGATCCGTACTGAAGAAAAATCTCAACCTTTGACATGTCTTTAAAAATTGGAACACTTAGATATAAGAAATTGGTAAATAAATCACAACTCACTCAAACAATCATGGCAATCTCTATAAGTTGAGTAGAATAAACTTTAGACATATCTGAAACATCATCTAGAATCACAACAAAAGTTTGTCAACATAATTGAAATCATTGTCACTAAACAAACTAAACACATTGTTTGCAACAACCGTAGTGTGTTGAAATAAATTAAAAGACACTAATGTCAACACACATAGAGAAGGTTTAATCAAAAATATTTTCCATTTTGAACAATCTTACATCATAATCATCATCCCTTTCATTCATTTAGAAAAGGATTTCCTAGGTTGTGTGGCTATTATCTTTCACCCTCTTAACTACTTGCACTATTTGAGGCATCTTCATTTTATTTGATTCTTAAAATCCTAATTGTCTTTATGGTCTTGAAATGCTTTGATACCAATAATGAATTAATGATAGAAAGTATTCTAACTTAATTTGACACATTTTATACAATTATTTATTACATTGAATAACTAGGTGTATCCTATTTCATCCTCGACATACTACTTTTAGGCCTTTGAGAGTGCACATGATTTGTACCTAGTGTAAGACATTCATTCTTGGGATGCTATAACACTCAAATAGTGCATATTTATCACTTACACTAATTATTGCATTAAAAAACTCAAAATAATGCATTATTTGTTAAGACCTCCTTCGTTAGGGTTCTATATCAATTTTTGTACAACATGAAATAAACAATCTGGTATAACTCATAAATATGATAATATATTAAAATTTTCCTAGGTGGAACATGGGAAATATCATGAGGAGAGTTTTAATCAATTTTCATCCATTTTGATGCAACATAATGATATGATTTTTCTTCCCCTACTAGAAACCCTAGGTCTCTTAAAGGTAACCTAGAGTTTTTTCAACATAACTTTAACAAACTTTAATGAAACCATCTGACAAAAACTTAATTCTAAAGTAGACAAATATCATTATAATTTATATCCATTATAAGACCTATAACTATTTTATAGAAGGATATAAGAAATTGTTTCCAAGCTATTACTTAGCAAAAGCTATGAAATATGTTAGTCAATAGTGTTTTTACTATAACTTGAGAAAAATACCATAAAATAACACCAAGCTAGTTTAATTTTAAGGGAATGACACAATATTAACTTTGGATGATGTGTTCAAGTTCATACTATAGACACATAGGTTGTAATCAAACATTTTTAGACTACAAAATAGTAAAAATAATGTTAGATTGTGGTGACTGATCAGGAAAGTACTATTCAGGAAAGTACTGTACACTTTTCCTCCTGACCTAGCCAGGGTTATTTTGGGCGGACATATTGTAACTCATTCTAACCTTAAAGTGGAAAAATATTATATAATATGGCTTAGGGTTAGGGATTTTCACTATGTATGATTTTAGTACTTGTGGCAGAATTGAGTCATAAGGGATTACATGTTGTAATCAAGTTGTAATCACTGGATAATAATAATATTGGACTCATTGTTGGTGGACGTAGCCTAGGGATTGGGTGAACCATGTTAAATATTTGTGTCTTGTGTTCTCTTTTGTGTGGTTTATTATTTTCTGATATAGGTTATGTTTGCACATAGTTGTTATTTCTTCCTTATTAATCCTAACAAGTGGTATCAAAGTGAGGTTATTTTCAATTATCCTCTACAGGAAGATCTCATAGTTTAGTCGAAGTCTCACAGTTGAGTGGGAGCAATGGTAGATGAGGGTAGGCTGAAGGTTGACAAGTTTAATGGGTAGAAATTTCAGTTATGGAAAATGCAAATGGAGGACTATCTCTATCAAAAGTATCTTTGGCGACCATTGGAAGGAAAAGCCAAGAAACCAGCAAGCATTTCTAATGAGGACTATGATATTCTTGATAGAAAGGCTCTTGGTAGTATTTGATTATTCCTAGCACAATCAGTGGAATTTAATATTACCTCAGCAAAAATGATTGAATATTTGATGAAAACCCTAGCGAAGTTGTATGAAAGGCCCTCTGCTCCAAATAAGGTATATCTCATGAAGCGTTTGTTTAATATGAAAATGGTGGAAGGTGGGTCATTTGCTGATCATTTAAATGAGTTTAATACAGTTACTAGTCAATTAACTTCTACCAATATTATTTTTGATGAAGAAATTAGGGCTCTCTTGATTTTGTGTTCTTTTCCTGAAAGATGGAATGGCTTGGTAATGGCTGTTAGTAATTCTATTTTTGCTTCTAATACCCTAAAATATGATGATGTTATTGGTGTTATTCTGAGTGAGGAAATTCATAGGAAAAGCTTAGGTGGATCCACATTAGGAAGTGCCTTAAATGCACAAAGCAAAGGAAGAATGAATGAGAGACGAAACAACTCTGAAAATCATGGGAAATTAAGAGGAAAATCAAAGGGAAAGAGGTTTGAATCTAAAGGGCCAAATGATTGCTAGTTTTGTGGAAAACTAGGTCACAAGAAGAAAGATTGCTAGTCTCAGAAGAATAAAGGAGACAAAAAAGAAGGTAACAAGGAGGTAAATGTGATAAGTAATAAATCTAAAGAGGATGCTTTGATTCTTTCTTTATAAAGTATTGATGATTCATGAGTTTTAGATTCTGGGGCTTCATTTCATGCTACACCCCATAGAGGTTACTTTCTTGATTATGTCCAAGGGGATTTTGGGGTAGTTTATTTGGGAGATAATGAACCCCGTCAAATAGTTGGAAAGGGGAAAATTAAGATTAAGTTGCAGAATGGGAATCATTGGCTACTACAAGAGGTAAGACATGTTCCAAGGCTGAGTAGGAATTTAATTTCAGCAGGGCAACTAGGTGATGAGGGTTGCACATTAACTTTTAATGATAGAAATTGGAAGGTTTCAAAGGGTTCCTTAGTAGTAGCAAAAGGTGTGAAAGTAAGCACCTTATATCTTTGTGCAGGTCATAATGTTCCTTCTACTTCAATTGTTTCAGAAGATAATGAATGTTCAGGAATAGTGGCTATACTTGAGCAAAAAGAACATCAAACTATCGCTGTAGATTCTAACACAGCACTGTGGCACAACTGACTCGAGCACATGAGTGAAAAAGGAATGAAATTACTTCATTCAAAGAAATTTTTACCTGGTTTGAAATGTGTCAATATGGATTTCTATGAGAGTTGTGTGTATGGAAAATAAAAGAGAGTTAGTTTTGTGAAGAGTGGGAAGGAAAAGAAAAATGAGAGACTAGAGCTTGAGCATACAGATGTATGGGGACCAGCTTAGGTATCTTCCCTTGGTGGCTCTCTGTATTATGTTACATTTATAGATGATGCAACAAGAAAAGTATGGATTTATTTCCTTAGACTGAAATCTGATGTAAATCAAACTTTTAAGAAATGGAAATGCTTGGTTGAGAATGAGACTAGTAAAAAGTTAAAATGTCTCAGATCTGATAATGGTGGTGAGTATTGCAGTATAGAATTTGAAGATTATTGTTCCTCTAATGCTATTCATAGGTAGAAATCTATACCAAGGACTCCATAAGAAAATGGAGTGGCTGAATGCATGAACATGACAATAATGGAGTGTGTAAGGAATATGAGGTTGCATGCTAGTCTGCCCAAAAAAATGTGGGCAAAGGTTGTAAATACTATTGTTTATTTAATCAATAGAGGCCCCTCTACTCCTTTGGACTGTGGTATTCTAGAGTAACCATGGAGTGGTAAGAAGGTGAATTATTCTTTTCTCAAAACCTTTGGTTTTGAAGCTTTGGCACTTATAGATTCTGAAGATAGAACCAAGCTGGAAGCTAAGTCAAAGAAATATGTATTTGTTTGATATGGCATTGATGAATTTAGTTATAGGCTTTGGAATTTTGAAAATCATAAAATTGTAAGAAGCAAAGATGTCATATTCAATGAGAAAGTATTGTACACAGATCTCTTGCAGTAGCATGAGAAGAAAGAAAATGAGTATGTAGTACTGGATGATACTCCAAAAGATGATATTCCATTTGTACCTTATGCTCTGCAATAACAGCAACAACAAAGACCACACACCCTAGTGAATGTTAGACAATCAACAAGGCTAAGTAACCTCCAGAAAGATTTTCTCCATCTTTGTATTCTATTTTGCTAACAAATGCTAGTGAGCCTAAATGTTATAATGAAGCTGTGAAGGTGGATACAAAGATTCAGTGGGAGTTTGCAATGACAAAGGAAATGGACTCCATACTGAAAAATCAAACTTGGTATTTATGCAAGTTACCTGCAGGTAAATGAGATTTACAAAATAAATGGGTTTACAGGTTGAAAGAAGAGGATCGAGGTAAGAAAAGATCCAAAGCTAGGTTAGTTGTAAAAGGATTTTCATAGAAAAAGGGCATTTATTTGATGAGATATTTTCTCCAGTTGTTAAAATGACTTCTATTCATACTATTTTAAGTATTGTGGTTGTTGATGATTTTCTTTTAGAGTAGCTTGATGTTAAAATAGCTTTTCTTGATGGTGATTTGGATGAAGAAATATATATGGTACAACCACAAGAATTTGAGGTCAAGGGTAAGGAGAATTTGGTGTGTAGAATGCAGAAAAGCTTATATGGCTTAAAGAAAGCACCTTGCTAATGGTACATTAAATTTGACACTTTTATGAATGAGCATGGATACACTCAGTGTCATTTTGACCATTGTTTTTATTTTAAGAGGTTGGATGATGAAAGCTACATTATTTTATGTTTATATGTTGATGATATGCTTGTAGCTGGGGCTAACATGGATCACATTAAGGGGTTAAAACAAAAATTAGCACATTCATTTGCTATGAAGGATTTGTGGGTAGAAAAACAAATCCTTGGTATGAAAATTTGCAGAGATAAGAAAAATAGGAAGCTGACTATATCTCAGGCTGATTATATTGAGAAGGTGTTACAACATTTCTCTATGGGGAATGCCAAAGTTGTTAGCACACCTTTGCCTTGTCATTTGAAATTGACTAAGGAGATGTGTCCTAAGACACTAGAAGAAGAGGCTAAAATGTCTAAGGTACCTTATGCTTCAGTTGTAGGGAGCTTAATGTATGCTATGCTATGTACTAGGCTAGATATTGCACATGCAGTGGGAGTCGTTAGCCAATATATGAGTAATCCTGGTATTGAGCATTGGAATGCAGTCAAATGGATTCTCAGATATTTGAGAGGTACATCCAGTAAGTGTTTACACTTTGGGGGTTCTACTACTACTGTACAAGGCTATGTTGACTCAGATTTGGTAGGAGATATAAATAGTAGGTAGATTACTATAGGTTATGTATTTACTATTGGTGGGATAGTAGTGAGTTGGATTTCTTGACTACAAAAGGTGGTTTCTTTATCCACTACAAAGGCAGGGTATGTAACTGCTACAGAGCCAGCCAAGGAGATGATATGGCTTCAATTCTTCATGGAAGAATTGGGACATCCACAGAAGGATAATTTTCTACATACAGATAGCCAAAGTGCCATTCATCTTGTGTAGAATTCTGCTTTGCACTTAAAGAAAAAACACATACAGTTGTAGTACCATTTCATTCAGCTAGTTTTAGATGATGGGAAGTTAAAGCTGGAAAAGATTAATACCGATGATAATCCAGTAGATATGTTTACAAAGGTAGCAACAAGGGAGAAGTTGAACTCATTTTTAGCTTTAGTTGGTCTTCTATACTAAAAAGAATAAATGAACAATTGAGTCTAGGGTAGTTTGATCTAGTGGGAGCCTCATATGGTAGCGGTATTGCTATAGGATCAGTCTCCAAGTAGGAGGGTTTTTAGTGTGGATACTAATGAGTCACCAAGTGGGAGATTGTTATATTGTGGTGACTGATCAAGAAAGTACTATCTAGGAAATTACTATACACTTTTCCTCCCAAATTTGAGGCCAATATATTTTCAATTATTTTGGGCTGACATATTGTAACTCATTCTAACCCTAAAGTGGCAAAATATTGTATAATATGGCTTAGGGTTAGGGACTTTCACTATGTATGATTTTAGTACTTGCGATAGAATTGAGTTGTAAGGAATTATGGATTGTAACTAGGTTGTAATCACTAGATAATAATAATATTAGACTCGTTGTTGGTGGATGTAGCCTAGGGATTGGGTGAACCATGTTAAATATTTGTGTCTTGTCTTCTCTTCTGTGTGGTTTATTATTTTCTGATATAGGTTATATTTGCACATAGTTGTTATTTCTACCTTGTTAATCCTAACAAATAATAAGAAAACAACCCTCCCAATAAAAAAAAATCATTCAATCTAAAAAATATAATTTATTTATTTTTTAATATTTTAATGCTTTTTACATCAATTTTTTTTTTTTTACCCATAACTAATTCTTGATCAAGATTAACTATAATGTTGCAACATTAGTTGCACTTTTTTGCAAATTTTCATGTAATAACTTTTTCAACTTTTTATGCTTTTACCATTTAAGACATAAAATAACATTCACTCAACCCAACTGGTCTCAAAAATCACCTATTGACACAAAGAAATGTGAAACTTGTTGGAAACTACAATTGAGACAATTGTTGTATTGTCATTGATGTCAAACTATAACTTGTAAGACAATTTCTATCTAAGAGAGTACCATATCTATTGATTGATGAAAAGGGTTAGAGCAAGGGAGATAACAAGAGAGCCTAAGGAAAGGTTAAGTTATTTGATACTTCGATGGGTACTTGATTATTTGGCACATTGATAAAATAATACATTATTTACCTAAGTATGAAGAAAGACTGGAGAAGTAGGCTTCACTGAGAAAACGTGAAGAAATCTAGTTTAAGCTGAGTGATGTTAGTGTCGAATGATCACCAATATATGCTGAGTAAATTTAGTGTTGACTGAACATCAGTTCATGTTAAGCAACATGAAATTACCAAGCAAGAGAGTGTTAGCTAAGGATGACAGTTTGTAGAAATGACTACGTTATAGTAATTTACATTTGAAGAAAGAATTGAGATTTCCAGTCGACATAGTTGAATTCTTGGGATATATAAACCGTATTGATTTTACTAATTTATTGTATGGAGAATTTAATGCATGGTAAATTATTTTATTATGGATTCAATGAGAAGTTTCAAGATGCTTCTAGAAGCAAGGATAAAGAACTTAAATGATGGAAGTATTCGATGAATATGACCTAAACCTAAGATCTGCAGATGAGATTAAGCGACAAAAGATGGATCTACCTAATTAAAGAGGTATAAAGGAAAACCTATTTGTGAGGTTCTAGCACGGGCTGAAGTTGTTGATATTATTGACTGATAAGTCTAAGCAGAATGATGAAAGTGAAACTGTGAAGGACTTGATCAGAGTTGTGATTGCTTGAAGTGAATTTTGAGCACATCAGTGATGGAGATGGAAATGGAGCTTGAAGTAAATCAGCATATGTGCAAAGTGGATAGATGTTATTTGCATAGTGAATTTTATGTTTTTTAGATCAGAAACTACTATTACTTTCTAATCATTATATCAGTCTAAATCCTTTAATCAAGGTTGGCCTAACACTCATTGTTTAAATCCTTTAATCAAGATGGCATTTTAATCAAATGTACTTAAACCCTTTAACTAGATCACTTTTGACAGAGTGTTTAAATTCTTTAACAGGGTCACACCTAGTAGTGTGGTTGTAAACCTTTAACAAGGTTGGTTTTTCACAGAGCTCACTTGAAAAAGGTGAAAATATCAGTAACATGTTACGAAGTAGTTTTTCCCAAGTTGGGTTTCCACTATAAATACTAGTGTTATACTTGTGTGAATGTTTTGATGTGAATGTTGTTATATTCTACAAGTTAATTACTTTTGGACAGTGGACTGCATGTTATACATTTTTGGTATATACTTTAGAGACCGAGTTGTGTTGGTGATTAGATATGAGATGGTTGAAGTGTTTAAAAGTTCAATTGGTACATCTGGACCTGAGAACAACTGATTCACCGCCCCCCCTCCTCCCCTCCCCTCCCCTCTCTATTGTTCTAAATAGTATTAACAAAACAAACAGAGGAGGACAAATTCAAACCTGGAGCAAGCCAAAATTCTTCTTGAAAACTCAAATTGATTTTTGGTGATAAAATTCAAGAATTTGAATTCCCATTATTCAAATCTTGTCTCAATATATTTAAATGGATCCTAATGATCCTCTTAAATCTATGCCAACAAAAATTAGGACACTAAATAATAAAATAAACATAAAATATATTGACTTTAGGATGCCTCTACAACAAATCCTTTCTAACTATGTCATTCTCGACCATCATGATTGGTTCTAACTTATTAATTTTATCCTTTAATTGTCATATGTCACAGAATTTATGATTTTTTCTTCCTCAAAAACTATATCACCTACCATATCTGACTTGTTCACTTGAATTTTGACTATATTTTAGAAATTGCCAAGATCAATTTTAATTATAAAAATAAAAAATTGTAATATATATCAAATCAACGTAATACCATACATTTAGTCTAAGCCCTCCTTATTTTTTTCTTAAAACTCACATTATTTTATGAAAATGAGGAATAGAGAACCCTTCTTAGGACATTTCAAAATAGATTTTATTTACCTCATTCAAGTACCAAATAATCTCCAAGAAAATAAATTCTTCTCAACACCCATACTTGCAAAGGATGTAGTTTGAAAGAAAACCCATACAACCTGAAATATGTTAGGCATTGTATCATATTATCTAGTTAATTATGCTTTATCCACAACATTGGCATTTTCTCTTACATTCTCATGAAATCCATTACATACTTGATATTTCTTTTAAATTTTACGCTAAAGTAGGCCATCAGTTTTGTTACAAAAATATATTAAAAAATTACTCAATTACATTTTTAACAATCTATATCTCGTAGATATGTCTAGTATTGAAGTGGGAGGAGATTATTTTTATCGTCGAACTTCCTAATATTTAGATACTTGTCCCAAATTATCTACATGCATAAATAAACATGCAACACATGGAATAGTAATCTATGAATTTTAGTTGAGCTTTATTTGTCGTGAGCACCAAAATTTTGTTATGCATTTGATCCGGAAAGAATTTAGAAAAAAACTAAATTCAACACTGACTAATTCAGCTTGACTATCTAGGTCCATATACATTATAGTCCAAATTACATTTTTGTACTCTCTATCTTCGCCAAGGATTTGTCACAAGGAGTAGTATGTCTTTGCGAAATTCTTTTAGAGTTTCCATCTCTAAGGGCTATTTCTAAAATCTCTTAACTACTTTCCCATCAAGCCCATTCACTCTATGACATGCGAACTTAACCCTTCTTTGGACACTTTTGCGAATCATATTTTTTGTGAAAGAGTCTATATCTATCTTGTTATTAGCAATCCTCTTTAGACCAAAATCTTCAGCAACCCAATGCTTTGTGAAATCATTTATAGGGGTCCCATCTCATGCTAGTACTTTCGTTGACTTCACATTTATTTACTATAGCTCAGACAAATTATGCATTAACAAATCTGATGGGACTACATCTTCCGCATATTGATGTACCAACCATTTCTGAATGGAATGGGTGTCAACCTCTTCTTGCACCATTGTTAAATAATGTCATGTAGGTTGTAGACAAATTTTCATCCCTAATTTTCTGTAGGATATTTATAATTTTTTCATTAATACTGTTGTTACTCTTCTTAAATCTTTTATCAAAACCAAAGGCTTCTTCATAGATCCTGTTGATTAAACGAACAAATCTTGTTCCAATCCACTTTAATTTTTTTGATCTGCGAGTAAATTTGCATATTAGAGTTTACTCTACGAACTAGGGTTTCTTTGGAATCATATAAATTAGTACTAAACCACTATGTTTTATTGTAGTTGTAATCTCTATAGTAAATACTAGACAATTGGAAGAAATTCATAGGAAAGCAATCGAGAATTCTCTCACTTGAGCAATTACACATGTTCTACGCTTACAAACACCAATTATTCAATTATAGTGATTGGGAGCTTAATTCGTACAAAAGTACTAACTGTAATAGATTTCACTTGTTAAAACGGTTAGAATCGTTTATTTATTAGAAAAAGAGGAAAAACCCCAACTAAACTTCCATAAAATCATCACTGCTACGGAGATACCCAGTTAATAAACCAGGAACTAGTCATTTACAACTTCAAATGGTGGCTGTAGATAAGTTTGTATCATTCAAAATCAAAGGATGCAATTCAATGATCCGATTCGATAATTTTTTCTACGTGTTGTTTCCTACCGCAAGATCTAATTCGATAATGCTCCATGCCTTACAATAGCGCAATAGCACAAACCCGGCTGAAAATCACACTACCGTCTATGCGCTCATTATCTCTTACTTCAATGGACCTGCCTACTACATGTCACCTCACAATAGCAGGGAAACGGACATTCGTTGGAATCTTTAAGACAATGAGCAGATCTAGAGCCGTCAGTGCTGAGTCAGCCATTGATATTGACTTAGACTTATACACTGGGAATTTGGAAGTATAAAGTGTGTAGGATAGTTGAAGCGATTATCTTCTATACAGAATGTACTTTTGAAAATGTGAAAAGTATTTAGAATTTCTCAAAAATTTCAGCATAGTCAGACTAGTTTCTACACTCACTGGGCTGCTTTCAAATGGTACGTAAAACTTACAGTCGTTATTTAAAGGATCGGTAATGTGTTATAGCAAGTCAACCTCAAAAGTTCAAAGCATAAAGAAAGCTAAAGACAAAAGCTAAGGGTTTAGGGTTTAAGGCTGTACTGGCATGACTTAGCTTATTTAGAAGGTTTTACATTAGAGAGCATCAAAATTTTGGGGTGGCTCCTCCACAAAGTGAGCACCACACTCTAATCATATTGGACAAGAAGTTTAGAAAAAATTAGTGATCCTTGTAGCTTTTTGTTTCAAACATGAACAATGTTGCTGCTGTGTAGAAAGGGGTCATATAGAAATAACAATGATGTTCCATCTATAGAACATGACATAGCCATGGCCTTTCAAGTAACATACAGCTAAGACCATGGTGAGAATTGACTCTCTCACAAGGTTGGATCAACCTATTTATACAAAAGCATATTGTCTGTATACAAATATGGAATACGCGTGTCATATTAAGTCAACTTCTGACACCATGAAATTGAAATAAAAACATATAAAACCCTAAGACGAGAAAGGATTCGAGGGAGAAATTGAAAATAAGTCTGAGTAAACAAAATAATGAACCAAAGAAAAAGGCATTGCACAACTACTGAAGATTTAAAATCTTTAAATAGTTTATTAATATATATTCACGATTTGCATCTATTAGGCAATAGCTTACAGCATATAAGACGACCCCTACCGATCTGAAAGCCACTACCTTAAGGGAAATAGATACTCTGCCTCCCTCAGAACTGAAGCATAGAATCTAAATACCCATTCTTTACCTTTACATACCCTTCCTATACACATCAACGTTTTTAATTGGCTTATCGAATAACAAAATGTAATCCATTGCCATCGTCCTTATTAATTGTTCACAACATTAGAAAACAGTACAACAACATGCATTACAATTAAGCTTTTTAATTTTATTTAAAATTTTAAAGGTCCATTAATAAATACCTCTTTCTGGTGAGAAAGCAAATCATTGTTCCAAAGAAATTGTGTTCACTCCCCGCAACAGAATGAAGTGGGTCTTTTGTCATTTCCATCATCCCGGAATATGCTGGTTTATAATATTTCACATTCACTAGAGTAGACCCCAGTATCCCACGTTTATCTTCTTATCTCCAGATAGAACATTCAAAGAAATACAAACAGTTTATGCCATGCATACACTGTCCACAAAGTATATGATCTGAAAAGAAAAGCGAGCAAATCTTCAATCAGTCATATAACATGTATTTCAATCAGCTCACTATTTCACAAATGAAATAAAGCTTTGGTACACTTACAGGACGAGGATCTTTCTTCTTAGAGACATTCTGGAAAGAAAAAGGGTAAGGATTCCTAGTAGTTACTTTTAAGGAAAATGTAGCTTTGAATAGATTAACAATCAACATTGCTCTAATGGATCAAGCTAAATTTAGATGGAAAATTAGAAGGCTAAGATATGATATATATTGAACAAGTAAAAAAATCCATATCTACCACCATTGCTAGGGTTCTTGCAACTCCAGTGACTTGCAGTTGCTTTTGCTCTTTCTTATATTCTCATATGTCAAAGAATTTATGAATTTTTCTTCCCCAAAAACTATATCACCTACCACATCTGGCTTCTTCACTTGAATGAACCTGTTTGGTGGAATGAACCCGCATACTGTGATTACCATCAAAACGAGGGTCATAAAACTTCCAGCTACGCTCAACTTCAACATAAGATCCAATATTTTATCGACAATGGTGATATTTTTGTGAGCGGTCATAACAACAACTTAGATCATAAGGCATTTAAGGACCCCTTTCCTCTTCATGAGAAGGGAAAATCTTCTAAGACCAAGAATGCCAACACTAAGGTCAACTATACATATAGTACCAATGACACTGTCATTAATATGATTGAACCTATTAAGGTCGAATGTTGTGATGTGATCACCATCAAAGGGAGTGAGGATCCTCCTAGGTCTAAGACTCCATTTATCCTACGAGGTCCTGTGTCTCATTCTTCCAAACTAGAAGAATCTCAGGCTTGTGCGAACGTTGTTACCTGATCGCATGTGAAGATCGATCTTAAGGGTCTTGAGCCTTCCACATCCACACTGAAACAACCTGTGGATAAAGTTGCTGTTGGACCCGCCATCAAGAACTCAAAATTGGTCCCCATGCCTAGCAATGGTAATTACAACATCCTAGACCAGTTGCAATGTACCAATGCTCGGATCACTATCTTTGAGCTGTTGAAGATCTTGCCTACTTATAGGCAGATTCTTGATAAAGCCCTTGCTGAGGTAAATGTCCCAAAAGATCTGGATCTTGACTAGTTTCAATCCATGGTGGGTCACCTGACCTCACCCCATTATCTGTCTTTCTCCAAAGAAGATGACCATTCGCTGAGCCATCCACACAATGCTCCTCTGCATATTGAAGTCATGATAGGCCCAAAGAGCATTTGTCACGTCCTCATTGATAATGGTGCTGGACTTAATATTTTCTCTGCTAACCTGCTCACCCAATTAGGCTATGATGAAGACTGCATAGATGCCTGGAAGAAGATCACCATCAAGGCATATGATGAAGAGGAACAAAAATCCAAAGAGCTGGTTATGTTGCCAATCCGAGTTGGACCTGTTGAGAGGGATGTCATCTGTCAAGTTCTAGACATTCCCCTTGCATAAAATATATTATTAAGAAGACCATGGATTCATGAAATGCAGGCAGTTCCATCCACATATCATCAATGTATCAAGTTCCCGTTCCACGGAGTAGAAGTAACAGTACCTACCAATATGGACTATTCTTGCAATACACTCACACAATCTGCTAACAATTTTGTCCCAACCAATAGAGAGTCTGCTGAATTATTTGATGCCAAATTCAAAGAAATAGAACAAACTCTAAAGCTCAAAGATACAAGCATGGGGGGTATCTGATTGAACTTGTGTTATCATTAGCAGCTTTGCCTCCATCTCTGCGTTCCTATGGGAGACACTCTAAGAGAAATAAACCATCTATCATTTCTCCTCAAATAGTCTATGATGATGCCTTTGTATGGGCCACAATGCCACTAGAAGATGAGGATGTGGACAAGGCTATTAAAACTTGAGTTTACAAAGGGAAGGAGCTCATGACTTAGAACAAGAACCATACAGTGAAGCCTTCAAAATCATGAAGCGCTTTGGCTATAAAGGGAGTGGCCCTATAGGGGTAAATGAAAATGGATTACTCAATTCAATTGAAGCCAAAGGTCGTCGAACAAGAGACACTACTCTTCTAGGCTTTAAGAAGATCCCATTTCATTTAGGGGTTAACAAATTTATAACAGAACCAAAATCCTAGCCAGAACCTAAAGACACTACCACAGTTGCAAATCCAGAGGACAGCTTTGACGAGGATATTTTTCCTTGTCCTATTCCTCTAGATCTTCGTGCATTCTTTGCAGAACCAAATGATTTTGTACGACATATCATTATGATAGAGACTAATATTGATTCTAATGACACCACCTTGGTTACACTACTGACACATGAGCAGTTGAGGAAAATGTAAACTACTGATCCTAATTATCCAGGTGAGTTGTATATATGTCATCATCCTTTCAAGAGTAGTTCAAGAAAGAACAAAACTAGAAAACCATCAATACTGCAAGAGATAAAAATGAGTTAGATGGTACAACAAGTGTTGATGGAATTCCTATATCAAGCATAACTGACTCACATGACTATGAGTTTGATTCTTTGTTTGACGAAACTTTGATAAAGATGTAGATATTGTCCATATGTATGAAAACCTTCTCAAAGTAAGTGAAGGGTCTAGTGTTAGGACAACCGAGTGTGATTCCACTAATGTTAACATACCCTCTACTTCTAATGTGAGGCCTTGAAGGGACTTAAACACACCTTTGGATGATATTGCTTTAGGTCTCAATTTGGTTGTTCACGCTTTCGATGACTATACTATGAATGCACTTAAAATCACCACTTCTCTTTCACTCTGCCACCCCGAGCTCATCAACTAGAATTCTTCCTCTCCATCTATTGAAATCCTTATGTTCCAGAATGACTATACTCTTGCCTGTTACCTTAACGTTGTTGAAGCTATAATGGTCTTCACCAATGAAGACAATGTCAACATGACTGAAGTGAATATCAAGTATCTCAGTCACAAAATTAAAAGAAAAAAGAATAGGTGCTCTGATGGTGAAAACCACATTGTGGTAGTGTTAGAGCTGAAAAAAGTAAAAATAAAAGACATATCCTAGGGTGAAAACCTCTCTGGGGCACCTGAGGATGGGATACTTGATACGCTTCTAAGTCATTTTTAGGAAAGATCATCAGTACTAATTGAACCAGCCCAACTAGTGAACTTGGGCATGGAAGCTGCACCTCAGATAATTCATTTGGAACAATCACTATCTACAAAAGAGAAAGATGAATTCACCAGTTTCTTTTGAAGAAAGAAAGTCAATTTTTCATGGACCTATTCTGATATGGCTAGATTGGATCCTAATCTGATCATGCATCACCTGTCTATTGCACCAGGCATTAAGCCTATTAAAAAAAAGCTTCGTAAGATGCACCACATGTGGCACTCTTAGTTAAGGCAGAGTTGGAAAAAATTCTCAAAGTTGGTTTCATCAGAGCCATTAACTACACAAAATGGATTTCAAATATTGTTTCAGTTTCTAAGCATGACAAATCCAATCGAGTCTACACAAATTTCTAAGACTTGAATAAAGCATGTCCTAAAGATGACTTTCCGTTAACCAACATTGACATGATTATAGACATGATGACTAGATAGGAAATGTACTCTCTAATGAATGGTTTCTCTAGTTACAACCAAATAAATATCACACTAGAAGATCAAGAGAAGACTGCCTTCACATGTGCTTGGGGAACTTTGTTGGAGTTACATATCAAAGGGTTGTCACCACTATCTTTCATGACATGATGCACAAAATGATGGAAGACTATGTGGATGACACTTTGGCTAAGAGCATGCAATAGAGGGCACATCTTGCAGATCTAGGTCCTATAGTGGATTGAATGGAATAATTTAGTCTAAGGCTCAACCCCAAAAAAAGTGCATTTGGTGTCACTTATGGAAAGCTATTAGGTTACATCATTTCTATGAAAGGTATAGAAGTAGATCCTAAGAAAGTCCAAGCTATCATGGAAATGAATCCGCTGTGCAACATTAGTCAGATGACGGGGCTCCAAGGATGGTTACAGTCCATCTCACACTTCATTGCACAACTGGTTGATAAGTCACAACCCTTCACCAAGAATTTACATAAAGGTGTGACTTATGAGTGCAACGAACAATGTGACAAATGGCTCACACAGATCAAACAATACCTTGCAAATCCACCAATATTGATGCTTCATATTCATGGGAAGCCACTCATCCTATACATCTCAGCTACAAACACATCTTTGGGTGCCTTGTTAGCTCAAGAATATCACAATAACAAAGAACAAGCCATTTATTACATTAGTAGAACACTGGTTTCATATGAAGAAAATTACTCCGTCATAGAGAAGGCTTTCCTAGTAGTGGTATTTTCTTCACAAAAATTGCAATACTACATGCTTTCTCACATTACAAGCCTCATTGCTAAGATTAATCTATTAAAATCTCTACTTAGTAAAGCTGCCCTCATAGGTAGACTGGCAAAGTGGGTCATGATACTCAGTGAGTTTGGCATTGAATATGTAGAGAAAAAGGCCATCAAAGGACAAGTGCTCACATATCAATTGGCAGAAGCTCCTCTCAAGGATCATCAACCATTGAACATTGAGTTTCTAGATGAGCCCATAATGCTTCTCACACATCAAACATGGAATATGTTTTTCAATGGATCATTAACCCAACAAGGGTCAGGTACTGAAAGACTGTTCATCACCCCACAAAGATATTCTTTACCCAAAGCATACAAGATGTTGTTTCCTTACACAAACAACATCGCTAAGTATGAAGCTTTGATCAATGGCATGAAGATAGCTATTGAATGGCACATGGATGAACTTAAAGTCTTTGGAGACTCACAATTGGTCAGCAATCAAGTCAATGATATCTATCAGACAAAAGATGATAAGTTGGTGCCTTATAAATGGATGGTCAATGATCTAAGAAAGTACTTTGCACATATCACTTTCCAGTAGATTCCAAGAGCAGATAACAAGGCAATTGACGCAATGGCTACTCTTGCCTTTATGCTATAGATGCTAGAAAATAACTTCTGACATGAATTTCTACTGGAAACATTACTCTACCTGGCCTACAATATCCCTGAATCTAGGATGATCTTTTCAGTCATTGGACATGATTCATCCCTCTACTATCATATTTTCTCCTATCTCCGTGACTAGATTGTTCCAAATACTTATAGCTAGAATGAGAAACGTCACCTAATTAGTAGTGCTTTACATTCTGTCATTGTAGCTAATGACTTTTATAGGAGACATCTTGATGGTACTCTCCTTATATGTTTAGAGCCTAACATGTCTAAACATTCATTAGTTGAGGAGCATGAAGGCATCTATGGTTCTCATTCGAGTGGCCTGACATTGGCTTGTAAGGTTATTAGATTTGGTTACTATTGGCCAAATATGGAAAAGGAAGCTACACAATATTCCAAATCTTGCAAACAATGTCAGTTAGATGGAAATCTAATTCATGCTCCTACATAGGAGCTTAGTCTCTTCATTAGTTTCTGGCCATTTCAGAAATGGGTCTTTTATTTAGTGGTCAAATTCATCTGTCTGCCTAAAAAGGACACAAGTTCATTATCACTGCTATAGATTATTTTACTAAATGGGTTGAGGCAGTCCCTTTGACCATAGCTGATGGAAAATCTATAGCTAGATTTATACTAAATTACATCATCTGCAAGTATGGTGTACCCTCCTCAATAATCATTGACAATGGGGGTAGTTCAATAATAAGGATCTAAAGGAATAATGCACTAAGTTTAAGATCATTTAGAATTGGTCTTCCATCTATTATCCACAGGGTAATGGATAGGCGGAAGCATCCAACAAGACAATTCTCAAGATCCTGCATCACACAGTTTATGAATTTGGATAAGACTGACACCTCAAGATTAATTTGGCTCTATGGGCTTACCACACAAGTATAAGAATGCCATCAAGGGCTATGCCCTTTACTTGTGTTTATGGAGTAGATGTTGTGCTACCTATTGAGGTTGAGATTCCTACTTTGTGTGTCTCTATGAATGGCCGCATTACTAATGAAGACACTAGAATATCTCAGCTGCAAGAGCTAAAATTATTGAATGAATGTCAGCATGTAGCATTTGATCATCTCATAGCATATTAGAAGAGGATGGCTAAGAGCTACAATAAGAATGTTAGACCAAGGAAATTCCAAGTGGGTGATCTTGTCCTGAGAGAAAACCCTAACAATCAACAACAGTGGTTCCATAAGGGAAAGATTGAACCAAATTGGCTTGGTCTGGATGTTATCACTGTGGTGTTTGGGTCTAGTGCTTATCAACTCTCTACTACTGAAGAAGAACAACTCAAAGAGTTGATCAATGCTCTCCACCTAAAGAGATTCTACAGTTGAGACATTTTCTACATGCTCATGTACATACTCTATTCTGAAAAATCCTAAAAATTACAAATGTCCTAAAAAAATGATCTTAGTGAAAACTTGGTAAACAAGCGCTTTGATGCATCTATTATCCTGGTGAAAACTTGGTAAACAGGTGCCTTGATAATACAAAAAAAAATTAAAAAAAAATAAAAAATAAAAAATAAAAAAAATACAAAATACAAAAATACAAAAAGAAAATAAAATACAAAAATACAAAAAAATCAAAAATTAAAAAATTAAAAAATTTGAAAAAAAAAAAAACAAAAGAATTGGAAAAGAAAAAAATGTGCAATTGATGAAAACCTGGCAAATAGGCGTCATGGTAGCAAAATATAATATCTACCAAGATGGTGAAAATGTTGGAAGTGTAAGTGGGAAAGTAATACTGAGAGGGGGGGGGGGGGGGGGTGAATCAAATATTACCTACATTTTATCCATTTGAACTGATAAACTTTATGCATGACAAAACAAAACTTATTCATTGTGAGCAACACAACATATAAAGCAGCATACATGAAATCACTCATAACTCCATGATTTTGGTAATCCAAAAACCCTTGAAAGGTAAAACTGGGGTGGGGATGACACCCACAAAACTTCACTACTGTAGTTATAAGTTTTTCCCGTTAATGCTTACAAAATGTGATCAAATCATGATCTACCCTATGAAAGGTCTGCTCTGTTAAAAGCTAAAAGACTTGTATAGTCTACCTTGTTAAAGGATTTACAAACTTACAACAAAGTAAGCACTCGGTAAAGAGATTTACAAAAAGTCTGTTAGGACTACTCGGTTAAGAGATTTACCTTGTTACACTGGTCAAAATGTCTCAGTACCTGATCTTTCAGTTTGCACTAGTATGTAGATTATAGATCTCCTCTTTACTTTATATTTGATCTCTTCTATTTGATCTTTATTGATTCTGTCCTTTCACTACTTAGCTTGGTCATTAAACTCTGTCTGAATACTTTGCTATTCTAAATATACTTCTTTGATCATCTTCTCATACTAATTCAATCATATCTCTCTGATTCACACACTTCTCTTCTCTAGATCTTGCCCTTATATAACAACAAAATGTTTTACCATTTCAAGATCTATGGTTCAGATTTATTTCTATTGCCTCCTAACCTATACAATTTTCTTATTTGCTCTAGGTTTTACATAGGGATCAATGATAATAATATGGATGCGTAATTACCTCTGTAATTACCTCATTAGACAAAATAAAAAATATTATTATCACCAAAAATAGTTTACCTCGATCACTGTGCCATTCCAAACTTGTATGTCAATTCTGACTAACTCGGCAAAAGTTATTCCTGGCACTCGGCAATAACTGTACTCAGCATCGGTTGAACTTCTCTGTCACTTGGTAATCATTGATATATGTAACTCAGCAATAACTATACTCTCAGCATATTACAAACATAGTGACCATAACTTTACTCAGTAGTACTACTGGTCAGTAAGTATGCAATGCAAAACTCGGCCTTTACAAAAATGACTCGGTCATAGTGATGACCGACCATCATTGCCTAGATATATGACTAAGTGTGAAACACTAATGGTCAACAAAACTATAGAGATCTACAATCTCCCCCTTTGATATATTAGTGGCAAAAACACTTTGTCATGACATTCATAGTTATAATTACAAAAGTATGTTTGTACTAGCCTAGTACTCCCCCTGAGATATATATACACGTTCAAAAATTTTGTGTTACCTATCCCTATTCTGACCTAGTCGATACTCATGTCATGATGATTCCCACTTGTTTTTGACACAACTAATTTCTTCATTAGTAGGTAGGTCAAAAATTTTCTCTAGAAAAGGCCTATGCAACATTGTGATCATATAGAGTGCATCCATATGAGCAGTTGAAGCAAGGTTCAAAACTTCTATCTACACTTCTAAATCAGCAGCTAAACTGATAAGACTCTCTGTTGTGGACAAATGTGGATCAGTCTGGATCAATGCTTTAGCTTTTTCTATCTTTCTCTATATAGCTTTCAGATGTGGTGTCAAAATAGTTTGAATGGAAAGTAGGTGAGAATGAATCTTGCCATCATTAGCCATCAGCTCGGCTAACTTACCTTGTGTCTTCATGATCTTTACATAATGGGCAACACTGGTGTCTGCATCCAAGGTCAAGGAATGACTTGTAGCTTTAATCTCTTGCTTGAGAGTCTCAAGCAAGAGTTGATTCTCATCTGTGAATAGTTCAACATTAAATATTTTGGCCAAAAGAGCATGTCCATTCACAACTAATCCCTCGGTCTCCTTTACCAAATTTGATAGCTCAACCTGTTTCACTGCTATCTCAGTAGATATCTTCTTTAACATTTTGGTCTCAAACTATCATTTTGACCATTCGAATAACTTATCACTTGCACAGCTAACTTCATTATTGACTTTCTGAACAATGTGTACAAGTTGTTCCAATATGGGAATCAAACTATTTACATCTGATAAGTCATATACTTCATTAAATATATTTTTGATTTCATGAAGAACTTGTTTTTGCTGATGCTCTCTTCGAAGTTCTACTTGCCTTCTTTTTCTTGTCAGCAAATCTGTCATTATCTATAGTTGCTCATAAGAAAGATTATCTATATCCCATTTAGGAATAACAATTTCTTCATCAAGTGTTACCTCATTTTTATCCATTTGGCTTCCACTCGACATCTGTACAAGAGCTTTGATTTCCTCTTGTTCGTTTGGCTCTTCTTCTTCAATGAATTTTCCTTTGATGTTTTCTTCTCCTTTCTCCTTCTCCTCAGCATGAGGACTAACAGCTTGTTCATCTAAATTGATTCCTTGTTCTTCTATGTTGTGTTCTTCCTTAGGAGGACTTTGAATTTTGTCTTCTACTTTGTTTTCTTCCTCAGTAAATTGAGTTAGTGGTACTGACTTGATTGGTTCCTCGGTAAGACTTGTATCGACTAACTTATCAAGAGTATCAACTCCAAGTAGAGTAGGATTATCATCAGCAGATTGTGTGCTCATGATGGTGGGATAATCCATGACTTGCAGCAGTACAGTGTTGCTACCTGGCAGGGGTGTGTCAGCTTCTTTCATGTTCTTTAAATCATCCTCAGTTAAGAACGAATTCTTAATGGGGCTCTCCTTTGGTATGTCAACAATCTGAAACTCAAAAGTATCATGTGATTTCACCTCCTTAGGAGTAACAGTCTCCATTTTATTTTTCTTGTTGTCAAGTTCAACAACTTTTGAAGTAGAAGCATCTTTTCCTTCATTATTTCCTTCAACTTTTTCAGTTAACAATGCAAACACTATCTTCCAAATTTTTAAACTTTCTTGTACAACATCTTCAACCTTTTGTTGAAGAATTAGATAGGCTCTAAGTTTAGGATCAAACTTTCCTCTGTATTTCTCAACTACTATTTGATGTTAGCCGGAGTGAGAGTGGATTCAACTTGTGCTAATGTACCTTCCCTTATTTCCTTCTCCATTTGTAGAGCATACTCCCATTTCTGTGTGACCCTGTTGCATAATTCCTTTGGAATTCTATTTTCAATCTCAAATGGTAGCATCTTGAAAATGCATAACATTTCAAGAATAGTATCCTCAACTTTCTCTTTATCTCCAATGCTCATTTCTTTAAACTTTAATCTTTTCACCTCATCAACTGTGACTGTACTAGTAATCTTAAGACATAATTCATCAATAGTGAGTTGATGTGCACCTTCTTGTGTAGCCTTCCCCTTTATTGTTTCATCACTTTCAATTTCATCATCATCATCATCATCATCATGTGTTAGAACAAGTTTCCTTGTTGGTTTCTTCATAACCTTGGTCGGCACTGCCTTGGGTTGTGTGGCTTTTCGCTTAGCAAATGCCAGAGTCTTCTTAGGAGTCTTGGTAGTAGTTTTTCAAGTCTGAGGCCTTAGTGATGGTGTCTCTGACACTTTATGTTTCAACACTCTTCTCTTTGGTGGGGACTTG